>PVIJ01000663.1:0-260189 GCA_004024925.1 Scalopus aquaticus | reverse complement strand
AAAAAAAAAAAAAAAATCTCCAGCTTCACTACTCTTAATATTGAAATTAATCATTTTTGTCATACACTAATCCTATTTATGTGTGTACTTAGACATTAGTACTATGCACTTAATAACTCTCAGTCAAATCACACTTTTAATTAATTGATTTTAATTCTGAGCTGACCTTGTGCATCTACCTTATTGAAAATGCTATTAAAAATCCAGGGAAAAATTGAATTGCCACTCCTTCTTTCTAATTCCTCTGACACTTTTTAAATAATTTCATATGAAAGAGATCAAAAATGAGGAAATAGCAATTAAAACTACTATGATTATTATTTATTTTGCTTTCCTGAGTATTTTCAACAACTTTTGCAATTATCTTTAGAGTAGTCACTAGCATGATTAAATATATTTATAGATATTTTCTTTTAAAACACTGATTTTATATTCTATATAATTTATCTCAACAGTTTATTGCACTCTAACACCCACTAAGTTTTCCTTATTACTCCAGTAAATTATTTCCAGTTCTTTCCTCTCTACTAATAATCAAATTCAGCGAATTAAGGAATTTTTTTTAACTTTCAATTTCTGTGAATCTTCATTTTATTCTATATGGATTTGTTTTAACATACAAACTATTTCATTTATTAAACTCCTGATTCCCAGAGTTCTCTGTATTCTGATAAGAGGGAACTCAGAAAAAGACAAATTGATAACATACATTCCTAGAAAATGCATATTACTGAGATAGCTTTGATTGTTTTATCTAAATAATTACTTCTAGACCTGGAAAGGATATAATTAAAGTTAATTTTCATTGATTTTTTTTAATTTTAGAAAATAAATGCAGATATATTACAGATATTTGCAATTGCATTGCATGTTAATGAGTCAGCATAACATACCATTTGTTATTAATGGAATTTCCTAAATAAATTTTACAGAACTACAAAAGTAAATGTTTTAATAACATTATTTGGCAATGGGGATTTAAAAAATTGATATGATAGAATACTTGTTATGGAAAAGAAAGATTGTCTCCAAAGATTATGAAATAAAAAATAGACAAGAATTTTAAATCGACTTCTGAAGATTAAAATAACCTCTGTGACAGCATATGAAAAATGCAATGGCATCAGATTCTGCTGAAAGTGAAATAGATTAATATTTTGAAGATATTGCTTTCTGCAAGAATATATGAGTTAAAAAATTATATGTCAAATAACAATAAGACTGATTTGGGCTATAATAAAATCTTCCTTTTATGCAGCAACTATACAACTTACAATATTTTAAAATATGCAAATTGACTACTTTTGCATAGTTTTACCAACTATTTATCTTATGTATTGTTTGTTTGATGTCATTTTAATATTAATGAATCAAATAATATCTCTTACAATACACTTAAATTCAAATAAATTATCTTGATGTGGTTTAGGAACACCTAAAATGTCTATGGAAACAATCATTTAAAGTTTCTAAAGAAATAAATTAATTTCAATAAGATTACATACTTAAGAAATAATAAACCAGACAACATGGAAATGAATGGTGAATACACTAAGTGGTATTAATTAGACATTTATCTTATTTAGTGTGTCTCAAATTACCTAAGTCATTTGAACTGAATATTAAAAAAATATCACTATGAACATTAGGTGTGAGAGACATTCCATATGTCATTAAGAAGTGCTATTACCTGGGCAATCCTCTTCCAAGGAGTCTCCAGACATGTCCATCACTTTTTTTTTTTTAAAGATTTATTATTTATGCATACAAGAGCTGGGGTGCAGGCCAGAGGTGTGGGGGGGGGTGAGAGGATTCACCAGAGACAGAGTGGGGAGCAGAACAGGTGGATTAACTGAAATACACTGCTGAGGGGAACAGCAGGCGAGGCAGGAGAGGTCTGCTGTGCCATGTGGGAATCTCCCTGGCTGGGAATCAAACTCATACTGCAGGGGCTCTGCATAGCTTCATAGTGCTGAGACTTAACTCCTTGTGCCACCAAGGAGACCCCTTCATCTCCATTGCTTTTGGTCTTCCAGGGGAGGATAATGTATGGAATGATACAAGCTAAATCCTTATGAATTTAAGACATTTTACACATTTGTTTTAGTCTCTATTCAACAATTTCTTTAACATTTTTTTTCTGATGACTAATCACAAAGTGAGACCAATCACTCTCCACTAACCAGCTTTATTTTATTCACAGGATTTATCACATATTCTGTGTTTTCTTACGTATAGCTATTTAAATTTCTAATATTTATTTGTTTGCTAATTTTCCATCTACATCCTCCAATATAACATGTGCTCAGAATCAGTTGTGTTTGTTATTTTATCCTCAATGACTTAAATGCATGGCTCTTTGCAGGCATTTACTAAATATGTGCTGTCGGAATGCACACACACACACACACACACACAACAGACAAAGTCTAAATACCTTATTTAAATAAGGAATACAAATGAAAAGTCAAATACTCATCCAATCAGAAGTTGGATGAATGGGCCTTCCTGGTGGCTCAGTGGGTTAAGTCACAGCACTGTGAATCTATCCAGAAACACTGCAGCACAAGTTCAATACCTGGCCAGGGAGCTTCCCACATGGCATAGCAGACTTCTTCTCCTGTCTTGCTAGCTGCTCCCCTCAGCAGTGTATTTCAGATCTGCCTGTTCTGCTCCCTACTCAGTCTCTGGTGAATCCTTTCACCCCCACCACACACACCTCTGGCTACACCCTAGCTTGTATGCATAAATAAATAAATCTTTTAAAAAAAGAAGTTGGATGAATGAATAAAAGTGGGAGAAAAACACTTATATTAATTAATTTTCACTCATGTCACCTATCTAGGAAAACTCTAGATTGAAATATTTAGGTCATCTGGAAGGTAAAAGTGAAAAATGCAGCAGAGATCAGTGGCATCATTTGAAAGTACATATAAGACAGTTGACATTCTCTCCTTTGCCACCATTCTTTTAGGGAAAATAGCTTACATACAGATTTTATCATTAGAATAAATGAGAAAGAAAATGAGAAGTTCTTCCTTGAAAACTGAACTCACAATGTGAGTTAATTAGGGCTGATGACAGGGGGTTGCTGTCTCAGTACAAACCTATTTACATTTTGGTATTTTGTTGTCCTTTTGCTATGGCTGACTTTTCTTGGCTATTTCTCCAGAGAAGTGACTCAGACAAATGTGCATAGCTCTGAGACAAATTTCATAAATATGAATGAGTAACTATTTATTAACAGATAAATAACAAAGAACAAGATAACAAAGAAACTTTTCAAAGTCATCAAAAATTACGTTGAATGTAAAAGAACTAAATATACAGGCAAAATGCCATCAGGTTGGATTCACATACCCATGCTAAATATAAAAATTAATTCTAAATATGGACATCGATAAGTGGAAATTAATAAGATAAAAAATAGGTGACAGGCAATACTGCTAACCTTCCAAAAAGCACTGCAATGGTATTAATTTTCAAGAAAACAGAATTTTGGACAAATATTATTGAAAGATGAAAGGAAATTTCACATGGGAAAAATTTAATTCAACAAGAAGTATTATAATAATATAGAAAGGAAGAAAGAAATTTCATAATCTACAGAAGGTATAATATTATAGTTAGGGGATCATATATTGTTCTAAAACTATTAAAATCATATGTGCATTTTACAAGCTAATGGCTACTAAATAAACATATATGTCAACAATAATATAAAAACACGCAAAGTTCTTAACCTTAATATCACCTAAATTAATATATAAACTTTTAGCTTAACAATGAGATTGAGGGCAGTTCTCACACATCAGTAACTGTTCAGACATTAGGAAGAAAGTAATGGCTTTGCAGTCGTACTGACCTGTGATTGAATGCCAAATCTTCCACTTGATATCTTCACTATCATAAAAAAGCCATGATTTCCTCATTGCATTTTCAGAATAATGAAGACTATGAGTAATTGTAATAAAGACTCTAGGATTATATTAGATGACCTGTAAATCCCTTCTAGTTCCTTAAGAGTATCTTTGTAGGAATTACCAAACTATTGGTTATTTTAATGTTGTGTGGATTCAGCTACATTGACAATGTGCACATTTCAGAGATTGTTGAATATTTCAGACTATTTAATTCACAACCATAGTTATTCATATCTCTTTTTAATGTAATTATTCCATGATAGATATAGTGTTCATCTAAGTGGGAATTAAGAACCGACCTTGCTAAGAGAACACTGATGGACTGACGAATTTTCTATGATGTCTGTACATAAATTGGAAATAAAAAACCCTTCAAATATCACTTTAAACAGGGCGGGTGGGAGTTGTATAATTTTCTTATATTGACAGCATAATTATATCTAGTTTCCTGTAATGTTTCTGTCTTGAGCAAAAGGAAATGACATGCATTCTTAACCTTAATATCACATGAAATGTAATTCAGGACAATTTTCGCTGTCACCTGTGAAGAAAGAAATACAAAAAATTCAAATAATGTGTCAAAATGATAATGAAAAATATACATACAAAAAAACTATTGTAGCTAATTTCTTAAAGCCTATGGTTTAAACCCAGATTTCCTCAAGCCTGTGTCATAAACCCAAATAATATAGAAAGGTAGAACTAAGCAGAATTAAATTCAAACACCCTTTGTTGTCTCTTTTCCCTAATCCCCTTCCTGTGATAAACCTTTAACTCACAACTCGTGTGTTTTTCTCTAACTGCATTCCTGAAACCTTGGAAACTGACTCTATTGGATCTTTAACGAATTATCTGTGTCCCTTCAAGGTTGATAATAGCATCAATGGCAAACATCTGCTGGTCATAACAGATTGTTTGCCCGAAGGAGCACTCCCTGCCAAGTTGAACATCAAGACTTATGACAGCTAGATACCCAGTAGCTCCTCAGATTTAGGAATGCAAATCCCCTTTGTCCCTTCAATTTTGCCGCATCCTCACATTCCTACCCTGCTATATAATCACAACATTTCTGCTGTTCTGTTCTTTAGAGTATTAACTCCGTTGACTCCCCATGTGGCCTCCTTGAATAACCTCTGTGAAAAGGAATCCTTGTAGTTCAAAGTTTGGGTTTCTGAGCAACAGAAACTTTGGGTTTCTGAAAGACTTAGTCACATACACTATCAATGATAAAATTATGTATTATTGCACCTTGAATATATAAAATGAACTCTGACTGAGAGCTTTAAAATAAGTGGTCCACTGTAAAACTATTTACAATACAGAATTATTAAATTTTATTAAAGTCTTTAACCAGATTTGAATAATTTAATAAGCCTAGTTTTTGCTAATCTTTCCTTCCATTGTTTTTGTGATATATTGCTAAATCATTCTCATACTATTCATCTGATTGCAATTAAAGTTTGCTACACCTTCGTTTAATGCTCTCTCTTTCTGTATAGGTGACCCTAATTCTCTGTTCTTGTTTCAGTCAACTTGTTTCCTCTGTGATGTATTCTTTTATTTTAGTTATTCTTTTATACATATCACGGTGTTTTCTAAAAAAAATTAATCTAAATTGTCTTGCAATTGATAGATTGAAATAGTCCTGCTTTCAAAATATTTTATTGGTGATTTACCATATAACATGCACCATTTGTCATACAGAGATGAAACAGTAAAATATTCTCACTTCATGAAGTGTATGTTCTAGTTTAATACGTGTTAAAGGAAAGAAAGAGGCGTGGTGAATTGATGCAGGAGAGATGTGTGCGTAGTTCAGGAAGGATGCTGTGTGAACTAGGAGTGGATTGAAGCTTCTGACAAGACAGTAAATCGTTGCCTGTGGGAAAGTTGCCGATTTCCATTGCCATTTTTTTTGAGACTCCCGATATAAAATAAGTAACTGAATAATGGAAGAGGAGTTCAAGTTTTGGATTCATACAAAAACACAATCATTTATGCTATTTATTTTGGACTATCACATTATCACAAAGCTTACTCTTCTTTCAATCCCCACAAAGTTATTCTGTGAAGCTTTGTGGTTAGAGAGTGATTGTTACTGCTTCAGCTCTCCCCCGATCTTTCACTATCAACAATTCAAGGTATAGGGAAAGTATACCCTCTTCCCCTCCCTAACAGGACACAGGCTCTGACTAGACACTCCAAAACTGCGTTAATGACTGAACAGTTATACAATTTGGGTTTCAAAAAGACATAAAAGTTGAACATTTTGCTTATAATCTTCTAATTGTTTGCTACATATTCTGATTTGGATAATGAATGTCTCCTAAGTTCCAAGTTCTTGTCTTATCTCTTACTTTTGAAAATTGGCTTTATGTTTCTCTAAGTCATTTTTAAAGAGGTGAGAAAGTCTTATAAATATTGGTGTAAAAGCAGAAGACATGTGATAAGTATGTATCACTGCTTTTAGTTCGATTTGGTTTGTCCTTTTCCAAAATATCTATAATGCTGTGCTATCAGCTATTTAATGCCAATTAAACATTGAAAGATTCTTGGCAAGTTTATTAACAATACTTGAGGGAAGGTGAGTAAATGCTGTATTTAAGAATCCTATAAAAGAAAACACCATTTAGGTAATTTATCTGTATAATACTCTGAAAATCTAATAACCCTTGATAAGCACTTCTAAAAGGGTAATAAAGTACATAAATACGTTTTAAAATCTTTAAGAGAATCAAGTGGAGAAGAGTTAAAGATTATTTTGAGAGTTAACAAAAATTAACATGATCTGCCTTCCAAATTAGTTTAGGAGATACAATAAAATACTGATTTTTCCCCTATATTTCAACTGCCTGCCTTGCCCGCTGCTCCCCTCACCAGTGTGTTTCCGTTGATCTGCCTGTTCTGCTCCCCACTCTGTCTCTGGTGACTCCTCTCACCACCCCACATCTCTGGCCTGTAACCCAGCTTGTATGCTTGTATGCATAAATAAATAAATCTTAAAAAAAAAAAGAAAAGTAATAAATGGAATATGCCAAGAGTAAAGCCACAGTATGAATTACTATAATGATGTAAAAATTGTAGGGAAGTTCCTGCAATATGGTGATTGATGCTGGGTTTGTGTCCTCCATATACGCAAAAACAAATTGCAACAGAACAGAGAAAATAACCCTGTTATTTCTACCTATTACTCCTTTATGGCCCCACTTATCCAATCACTTTGAAAGATGCAAAGGCAATGCTCTGAAAGTCTATACTTATTTCAATTCACAAAAGTTAAAAAGATAGGAGAATATAAAATGTTAGAAAAAAAGTACCACAAACAAAGTCTCAGTTCAGCAGAACCACTGAATATGCCTAAAGAAGATTACAAGGTAAAAGTTGTAACAATGATCACAGAGTTCAAAAAACAAAAGATGGGGCTTCCCTGGTGGCACAACTGGTTAAGTCTCAGCACTGCGAAGCTATCTGCAACCACAGCAGCACAAGTTCAATCCCCGGCCAGGGAGATTCCCACATGGCACAGCAGACCTCTCTCACCTGACTCACACGGTGCTCCCCTCAGCAGTGTGTACTTCAGTAGATATGCCTGTTCTGCTCCCCTCTCTGTATCTGGTGAATCCTCTCACCGCTAACCTCACACTTCTAGCCTGTACCCCAGCTCTAGTATACATAAATAAATAAATTGTTAAAACAACAACAACAACAAAGGATGATAGAAAACAGGTACAGAACAAAGGCCAACAAACTATGAGAGAGTAACAATCTGAAATAACAGATGTTAAATTTACTGTAAACAAATTAAAAAGAAAAATACTAAACACCAGGGGGTCTCAACATCAGACACACACAAGTAGTGGATAGAATTAATTAGTTCAGGAGGATGGTGTTGAAGAACACACACAGAGGTTAATAATAAGAAGGAATAAAAAAACGCAAATAATGTAAGAAACTTTTGGGATAACTTTAAAAGCACTACAATCTGTCTGACCCTGGAAGAAGAAAAAAAAAGGTTTAGACTTTATTTTAAAGAAGAATTTCTTTCTTTTTTAAAAAAGATTTATTTATTTTATGCATACAAGCTGGCGTATAGGCCAGAGGCATGGGGTGGCGAGAGGGTTCACCAGAGACAGAGTGGGGAGCAGAACAGGCAGATGGATGGAAATACACTGCTGAGGGGAGCGGCGGGTGAGGCAGGAGAGGTCTGCCGAGCCATGTGGGACTCTCCCCAGCCAGGTGTGGAACTCACTCGCAGCTGCTGACAGCTCCACAGCGTAGCCAAAAATGTCATCCAAAAAAACCAAATAATTCCAAACAAGATAATACCAAACAGATATACTCCAAGACACATTATAATCATAATGTTGAATCAAATGATAAGGAAAAAATAATAAAAACATTGCGAGACTAAATAGTAAACTATAAGGGAACACTAATTACACTGTTAGTGGATATTTTTAGTAGAAACACTTCAAGCAAGAAGGGAAAGACATGACATATTTATATTCAAACCTATTAAAAAAATCCAGCCCAGGATCCTTTACCTTGCAATATTAACATTTAAGATAGAACGAAGGGTAATGAGCCTTACTAAAAGGCAAAGACTCATGTATGAATACCAAGGCACACATGAAAGAAATGTTAAGTGGGATCATTATAAGTTAATAGGCCAATAAATATAAATGTAGTGAACGCCTTAATTACATAACATGGAGGAGTAGGAGAGTAACAAAGTGACCTGCTAGAACAAATTTGAGACAGACCATTCAATGTGTCACACAGTCCACTATATACTAAACTCAGCAGAACCTTCAAACAAAAGCCAATAGTAGTAACACATAAGACAATGTAAGTGGAACAACAACAACAACAAAAACACAGAAACAAGGTCTCAGAAAATGAAGAGAAAAAAAACTACATATATATATTTTTTGCATATGTATATCAGCAATGAGCACTTAGTCTCAAAAATCACCAGCAATGTAAATGGATGAAAATATGTACAGTGGCAAAACGGATTCAAAACAAAGTCCACCTTCAGCTAAACTCATCTTACCAACAAACAAAAGAACAAATTTAGATTTAAAATTTGTCAGGCAATCTTATAGGAAAATTACACTAAAAAAATTCAGAAACAGATGTTCTTATATAAATTAAATAGAAGTCCAACTAAAAATGTAGTAACAGCTAGATACATATATTACATTATGATTAAGAGTCTAGCAGAGCAAGAAGGAATAACACTCATCAATATATATACACCAAATAGTGAAGCACCAAGATACATGCAACAATTACTAATAGAACTAAAATGAGAAATTGACAGAAATATACATTATTGCTAGTGGATTTTAATGCATTGTGAACAGGTGAACAAGATAGAAAAGAAATGAAGAAACACTAGTCTTACAAGGACTGAAAACAAAGAGGTTCAATAAATATTTAACAATATTGTAAAGGAACAAACCAAATCTTTCACTGTTGCCCAGGCAGCCAAACACTGAACCACAAGAAACATCTTTACATGGGTGAATTTATTCAAGGGAGTTATGGGAGCCTCCCCACCACCAAAAATATAAGGGTCCATGAATGGTAGGGCTGCTGGGGTTATAAAAGGACAAGGACTGTGAAGGACCCACAGAGCTTCACATTTCCATGTCTGAGCAGACTGTTAAATTGGCACAGAGTTATAAATAGCTTTAAATAATAATTTAAAATCAATATTGTTTGAGATTCAAGGCAGTAGAGGCAACATGAATCAAAGCATTTGACTTTCCCAGTAAGGTGTTTTCTGAGAAAACAGCAGATGTTTGGCTCCGATGCCATTATCTACCTCAGAGGGACACGGATGATTTTATTAGAGATCTAAATATCAATTTTCCAAGTTCCCAGGAAAGCAGGTTGAATCAGTTGATGGTTAACTACAAGGAAGGCTAGATTGAGAGAACAAATGGTAGTCAGAGTTTAATTCCACTTACTTTTAATTTTTAGTCTAGGAGAGTTTTTTTTTTTTTTTTTTTTTTTGTGTGTGTGTGTGTGTAGTTGCCAATTGGAGGGATTCCAGCTATAGTACTGTTCTCAAATACCTTGAATAGCAAAATTGATCCACATCCTCCATTCAAATACCATTGTCAACACCCTGTCTTCCTCCTCTTCTACACACCTCTCTCCCCCTACATTCCCTCTGGTAACCAGTATATCTTTCACACTGTCTTAGAATTACTTTTGTTATGTTTTTTTTTTGTTTGTTTGTTTTCTTTGGTTACTTTTATTACACAAATGCATGTTTTCCAGTAATGCTTCTTTATTTCCTACCATATTTCATTTCACATAATCACATGAAAATCCATTCCATTTGTTCCATAAGACAGTTTATCTTTTTTAAAAACTAAGTCATATTCCAGAAAATACAAATTTTCACAACATCTTCATCCACTCATCTGACAATGGGAATAGATTGATCACATAATCTGACTGTTATGAATAATGCTGCTGTGAATGGGAGTGCATAAAGCTTTTCATATTAGTGTTCTCATAATTTTGGGGCAGATATCTAAAATTGATATTGTTGAATCATATGGTATTTCCATATTTTATTTTTCTTGGTGGAATCGCCATACTATTTTTGATAGATTGCAGTCCTGCAATAACAAATTATTTTCCTTTCTTTCCATGTCATTGTGAACACACGTTGCTTCCAATCTTTTTGATGAGGCCATTCTCACAGGTGAGGTAATATCTTTTGTGGTTTTGATTTGTATTTCCCTGATTAAGTAATTCTGTTTTTTTTTTTTCATGTGCCTGCAGGCCAAATGAATGTATTCTTTTGAGAAGTGTCTGTCTCTTTTGTCCAACTTTTTATGCAGTTGTTGAGTTTGTGTTTGAGTTCTTCATGTACTTTGAAATAATAATTTTGTCAGATGTATTATGTGCAAATATCTTCTCCCAGTATCTAGGTTGCCTTTTTACTTTTGTGCTGCTCTTCTTCACGATATAAAACTTTTTGACACAGTCGGTTTCTTTGTTTCATTTTACTTGTATTTCTATTGCTCTTGGAGTTGTGTCCTCAAAAATACCTCTGTAGTTGATGTTGAGTAGTTTATAATCTGTGTTTTCTATTCTGTATTTTATGGTTTCAGGTCTTATATGTAAATCTTTAATCCACATATGTGAAGTTAAATAAAGATTTGAAGTTAAATAAGGTTTTAGCTCCTTCTTTTTATGCATGCGGATGTCCAAGTTTTTCACCACCACTACCATTGCGGCGTATTTTACATTTATGAGACTGTAAGCTTAGAGTGTAGCTTTATTACATATTAATCACTATTGCCTTTGCAGAGGATTTGTTTCTGTCAACTATGAACATTGTTGCAAATCATTTGAAACAGTTTTCTCTGACGCTGAGAAAAAGTCTTGTCACCTCCTTGACTTTTAGTATTGTTAATCACCATGTCACAATAAACATTTTTAATTATAACAGGAATATAGGGGAGCCAAATAAGAAAGAGACATTCAGCAGGGAAGGAGGGGAGGGGAAGTACTCAAGAGGGGGAAGAGGGGAGCATGGGGGACTATGGTGATGGTTCCACGGGTGAACAGGTGATGGGTAACTTATGCGGACCACACAATAATGTAAAATATATGAATAACAAAAATAAATAAAATATTAAAAAAAACATGTTTAATTATCTTGAACACTTCTACTGATATTAAATATTTAATTTTCGATTACTATTCATCTTTCTTTGCCTTATTTTCTAAAAACTCATATATTTAAAGTAGCACAAAATTCTATGATTGTTTTTTCACTCTTTGAAGACTCCCACAAAGGTGAAAAATGTGATGTGATAATTGCCATGTGTTGAAAATACAGAACAATAAGAACACTCAGTAAAATAATTCATCCTTGAATGTAGGCTGTTCATATATACATATGTACACAGTTTTCTGTCCTCTTTTGAAATAATATCAAAAGTTAATTCTGTGGAATTCTGTTATATTTCTAGTTGTACCCTAATCTTGTTTTATTGTTTTATTCTTTGCTTATGTATGCATTTATATATATACACACATTTATAAATATACACATTTGTATATAATTAAAGAGAAGCTACTAAAGATTATTTTATACTAGAATTTCTGTAATAGTTTGTCTTCAAACAGCAATGACTTCTGTTTACATTCTGTTTGTAACTCATAATCACAGTCATTATGGACCCATGAGTACTAAGAAATGTACATGGAATCTATAACTGTTCAAAAGGCTACTGATGAGCTACAGATATTGGCCAGGTGTGCTTGCTATTCCATTATCCCAGTACAGCATATGGTTCCAGGCCCTTCTGCTTTCTGGCACCTTTGATTAAGCTTCATCTTTTGTCCTCAAAATATATCTTCAACAAAGCAGACTAATATAGCAGAGAGACACAGGGCCTATATGATAATGTATTTCATATTTTCCCTTCTTATCACCATGTGTTTTAAAATGATTTATAAACTATGCTTTAAATATTATAATTTGGCCAATGAATTATGTTGTTCTGTCACTTCTGAGTAGCTGATCTAATAAAGGACTTGAAGATTACTATTTTAATAAGCTTATTATTGTAGTAATGCGATTTCCCACATAACATAAACCGAAAATTTGAAACTAGATAAAATCAGAGGAATTAATAATTAGTTTTTTCCATCACTACAGCTCTTAGAACTGTGTCTGGTTTATGCTTGGCATCCATTCAATTAATTATTGAATGAACTTAAATGATATATACTTTTTCACATTTTATCATGCCCAAAAACATTTAAAATTTCTGTTTCTCAAGAATATTGAGTCATGTGAGAAATTAGTAAAACTGTATACATGATATGAATTAGCATTTTTCCTTCATAATTTTAATTAGGAAAATCTCAATATTTAAAATTAGGCCATTTGCCCTCCTTTTAGGATAGCATAGCACTTCAAACATATTAATGACTATTTCTCAATTTATTTTTTTATTAGATCTTTCAAAGCATAATTTTCTGAGATAATATTTTACAATAGAGATAGTGCAGTGCTTTAAATTTTAACATCAAATTGAATTATTTATTTTCTGAAAAAGAGGAACTTTGCAATTTTTCCAGATTATAAGGCTGGTGGTCATTGCAATTAATAATCAAGCTTCACTCTGCTTAAAATAAGCAAAAGTTAATTATAAACACTTTTAAAACTGAGAACATGTGCCTTCATTTCACTCTTCTCAGAGGACTGATTTTACATACTTATAAGGGTGATGGATTTAAATATTTAAAATCTTCCTTGTGGCATGGTTCTGTTACCACCTATTAAAACATCATACATTTAAAGTTTTATATTTGATTTCACTATGTACCTGAGGATATTTAATCACTTTTTTCACTGATTTTTCAAATATATTTTATAACTATCACTGTAGAACAAATCATCTGTAACATAAGGGGATAAAACAAACCTTTAGTTATACATACAGATTTTATGAGTCAGAGATTCAGGACTCAGTGGTTGTGGTCCTCTTTGTGTTATGATATCTGGGACCTCAGCTCAGTTGACTCAATGTGTTGCCTTGTATATAAGGGAACCGGAAAAGTGGTAACTTGAGGAATCATTTCAAAGTTGTTTCTTCACTTTTAAGTATATGACACTTGGTTTGAGAAAAAGAATGGTTTAGTTGGGACTCTCAACTGAAGCACATGTAATACACCTCTTTAACGTGCAAGGTTAACACTCAGGCTTTCTCCATGGGAGGTTAGTACCCCAAGAGTGAATATTCTAAAGAGCAAAGCAAGGGCTGCTTGGTCTTTTATCACTTAGACTCTGAAGTCACATGGTGAATATCTATTGGTCAATGTGGTCAGCAGTATATCCAGATCCAAGAAAATGCTAAGGCATTTTATTTAGCCATTCTATTTAAGTAAAACAAAAAGTTATATTAATTTACTTATGATGTGTGGGATGCAGGTACAATTTTAAGCACTTTAGTATGAAACTATTTGCATAGAGGGAAAAGGGAAAATTAGATGCACAACATTGTGCATGTTAATATATCTTCTAGTGAATAGGGACCTTAGCAAGAATATATTTTAAATTATAAGAGCATTGTGTGTTTGATGTACCAAAAGATTGCAGGCAGGTTATGCAGGTTGACATATCCAACTTCTAAGGGCATGTATCATAGAAATCCAACCTATGCAGTTCACTCAAACATCACATATCAACAAAACTCCAAATACATAGTCACATATTCCACTTTTGCCAAGGATATGTGATGGCAAAGAACAACATATTATCTACCACCATAGTGTCTATGTGAATGGATACATTTTCTTTCCGCATGTATGCAGGTATGTGTGTGCGTGTGTGTGTGTGTGTGTACAAGGCAGAGTCTTTGGTGGGAAAAAGGATTATGGAGGAATCCTGGTATAAATAAAGTTTGGAAAGTAAGGGTGCAATTGTATGAATGTTCAGAAGAGGGGTTATAGTTGGTAAATGTTCTGATATGTCTATGTAACAAAATGTCAGAGATTAGGCGTGACAAATAACAGAAATTTATTTTCTGACATTTCTGGAGCCTAGAAGTACAATATCAAGGATCCAACTGATTCAGTTTCCAGTGTGGATTCTCCTCTTGGCTTGCAGATTTCTACCTTTTCAATATGTCTTCATATGACCTTTCCTCATGGAGAGAAAATAAGCGCTTTTGTGACCCTTCTTACAAGACCATGTCACCAATCCTTTTGGAGAGAACCTCACCCTTATCATTTCATTTGATTTTAACTATTTCCTTAGAGATGGTGTATCTGTAGCAGGGGTTAAGACTTCAAAATATAGATTTGGGAGAAGAAGGGACACAAACATTCAGTCCAAACAGTTGGAGAAACATTTGTGAGTTATTGGCTTTTAGAAGGTTCTAATCAAAACCTTGGATTCAGTTAGCTTCCAATATGGCCAATAGCTTTTCTTATAAGACAAGCACACCCAGGACTTCTTTGCTAGTTGTGTTTACATGTATTGACTAATAACATGCAAATATTCTAGAAAGAGTGCCAATAATGGAGTAAACAGGGAATTGGTAGAAAAAAAAAAGTGGTGATATTGACCAAATAGAAATCAAGAATAAAAAAAAGAGGAAATTAAGTAGACATTAATATGAAATCTTACTGAAATATATAAAAATAATCTTAGATATCAGTGTTCAGACAGTAGATCATATAATCTTTTTTAATAGAAACTATTAAGATTTTCAGATATTTTGAAAGTCAAATTTGTTCTATTCAAGATAAGTATAAAGGCATAGAGCTTAACATTTGAGCAATAATTTGCCTGTAAATAATTTCATCCTTAGAACGAATAATTTACCCATTAACTTACCACTCAAAATAGGAATCTGAAATATTTTTCTTTAGATATTTATAAGCTAGTACAGGACAGTATATATTATTATATTTGTATGATGCACATCATTTCTTTAGTAACTTACATATGTGCAGATATATAAATGTTTGAAATACCTACTTAATAACATGTGAATAACAATGTTTTATGTGTGCCACAAAATTTCTGCTTCCAATTCATATTACACAAGATTAGCAGTCAGAATATTTTATAAGTAAATATAAATTATCCTTGCAGAAAAAAAAATAACTAAAATAAATTACTTGGTAAAACTGCATGTGACTCAACACTTCTGCCTCATCTTTGATTTACAGTGTAACAATAATAAATAAATTTGATAAGAGAAACTCAGTATTGATTATATATTTTACATTCCTAAGATGAAAAATTAATAAAGTTCATATAATTATTGAAATTTAGCATTTACTAGGTAGCTATCAATTTGATTTCCATTTATTCTATGATGAGGCAGGTGAAGTAAAGCTTAAGTATCTAAATATGTGACTAAATAGATATTACTCTGAAACATATTTTTGTTGTATTATTACTTTCCATTATTTATCTGGTACCTCAATCTTCATTTGTTTTCTTAGTAGTATTGGCATTGCATTTGTTTATAACACTTCATTCTGTAAGAGCTGTTTATTATTGCAAGTAAATTTGCAATAAATTATAAATTCCTTAATGATATTTGCTTTTTTTTTCTATCTATTGACATTCAAAATATTGTTCTGGGTAACATTACTGGATAGAAAACAATATATTCAATCCTCAAATCTTGCTTACCTTTTCTAATACAATTCTAGTGGACAAGGTAAATTCACTATCCCTAAATCCTAAGTTTCCTATTATTCACTGTCCATGGGTATTTAGAGTATTAAATAAGAAAATACTACAGAAATACACATATAGTAAATGGTATATGGGTGTGTGTATATACATATACATATACATATACATATACATATACATATACATATACATATACATATATATATACACACACATGCATGTGTGTGTGTGTGTGTGTGTGTGTGTAGTAAACTAATATTTATGAACTTACAAGCCAGCAGTTTCTAACTACCTAACCATATCTATCATTATATAACTCACTCTTTCTTAGATCCAGGCTAACAAATGGTGTCAGTTGTGAGTATATTTGAAAGGAATTGTAATTTTCTTCATTATTTTGATTTTTTCAAATGCTTTGTTCTCAATATTTGTGAAGGAACTAGAGCCACAGGAAAGACAAGTGACAAAAGAAATGTAGACTTAAATCAGTGTTCATGGACATACTGATATACAATTTATCAACTGTATATCAAGTGTAGACTTTGAATTCACAATTGTGTTAGTAACACTAATATTTGAAATGAGGGTAACTTCAGGTTAATGGATCTAAAGATTTAAATCTCTCCAGACAACAATATAAATCAATATAAAGCACAAGCTAAATCACATAGTGCCCACACTAATAGGATATCTTGGAGACAGAATATGTTATACATTTTAATTCACACGGAAGTGAGGATATAAAGTGACATTGCAGAGAACATATAAGTGAGAAAAATAATGCAAGTATTGTGCAGAGATAGGTGTAATTGTGGAATCCTAATATTTGGGGAATGCAGATAACATCATTAATATATCCAGAAGGAAATGGTCCTATCCTAATTATTTTTCAAATCAATGTGGTGAGTCAAAATAAAGAGAAATTATATACATATATTGTTATATCATATATATGATGTTATAATATATTGATATTAAATTATATATATTTTACCTAGCAGATAAATTTCTTGAGTATCAACTCTGAAAATTTTCCTTCAAAGTTTATGCACAATTTTCTGCATATTCATTATGAAATATTATAAACAATCCAAATGTCCATTTTATCCTGACTATACATGTTAATGTAGTATATTATAAACATTTTAAAAATATTTCAAAATAAATGTAAACTCCATGCCCAAGATTTCTAGGATCTTGGAGCTTTAGAGAACCAGACCTAGAATCTTTCTGCTCACATTTCCACAAATATCATCTCTATATTATTAAGAAAATTATACTCTCAAACAGAGGTTGGCTTTGCATTAATGTCCATTTCCTTCCCCATTTAAGTAAACAGTTTACAAAAAGAAAACAAATGTGATAAAATATAGTATGACCATTGCAACATCCGCTTTTCCTTGAATGGACACACTTAAGCTGTAGTGTGTGGTTGGAAATTAGAGAATGGATTGGTCACTGATCTCTAGTTGTTTTCATAATGTTACTTTTTTGATGTGACTAAACTATTTAACATTAAAAACAGTCACGTATGAATTTTGGTGAATAATCTTGGGTGATTTCAAGGACACAGATACTTATGTTACGCTTAAGAAGTATATACATGCATCCTTATATAACTCAAACGAACTAAAACAGATTCTACAATAGTTTACTTTTGGTAAGAGGTGTTGTGTTATCCTTTGTCTTTCGCTCTTCTCCACCTCCATGCAAACACCAAGCTCTTTTAATTCTGTCTGCTAAGCATATTTTAGCTTACTTATCACCTCTGTGATTACTTTAACCCGCATATGAGCTGATATGCATACACAGCTGATATTGCATACACTCTGGGGTCAAAGCTGCTTCCTAAATTTACTATCTTTGTGTTATCTCAGTATTCTATATTTGTATTTTCAATTTCCAACATCAACATTCATTTTGTTTAATTATCTCTCTGAAAATAACTGGTGTGACTTTTGCATTCAACATCTCATTCAGTATCTGATCTGAGAAGTCTTAAATGCTTGGGAGGGGTTTGCAAATCAATGAATAATTTCCTTCATGGTCAAAGATTCAATTCACAATAGAAACTTACATTTTAATTTTTTATAATATAACTAATTGTACTGAAATAAAGCAAATCATCCAAGGAAAATATAGTGAAGGGAAAATTTGGATCCACAGATCCCAGAGAAATGGTAATGTTTCAGAGGAGAAGCTCCAAAAGAACTGTGGGAACATAACTGAGTAATTTAACTAATGTGTTTGTTTTTAATATTAACTCTTGCATTCTTAAATACACTTATCTATTCAAATATTTTAAATGGCTGTTATTAGAATATGAAAGCTCACTTTATGACTCATATGGTTAACTTATAACATTTAAAGAGACTGTCAAAGATGAGGTCTTTTTCATTTTAGAAATGCACAAAATAGGGCTTATAGAAAATAAATAAAATAACCTCAAAGACTTGTATCTCCTAAATTAACCAGAACTAGGAATGTCTGGACAAGTACTTAGGTGACTATTTTTACTGAAGTTTTCTCTATCTCTAATGCCATTTCCATTGACTCTGAAATAGATTCTGGGCAAAGAAAGAAAAAATAATTTTCAAGTATATTCATTCCCTGACATACATTTTTTATATAAACTTTGCAAAATTTTGATGTGGATTGTTTTAGATACTTGGAAGGATAATCTTTACTCTGTGCTTTCCCCATTCTTAAGTGTATATCTGCTGTTGTACTCATTAAATCCCAAATCCCAATTTAAATTTTTTTACTCACCTCTTAATAAGCACAATCTATAAGGATGAGGGCATTGCAGTTAGTCTACTTGTATTTTCCAAACATGATCCCTTCTAGTTCCATCCATGTTGCTGCAAATTGCATGTGTTTATCTTTTCTGAATGCTGAATAGTATTCCATTGTGACATGTACCACATCTTCTTAATCCAGTCACCTATTTTTGGGCATCTGAGTTGTTTCCATATCTTTGCTATTGTAAATAGTGCTGCAATAAACATACGGGTGCATGCATCTTTTTGGATTAGTGTTTTAACAACATTTCTCCTCTGTTTTCTTATTGGTACAGAGAAAGTTAACAATAGGACCTCATTATTAGAATTAAAAGATAAATCAAATGGAAAGCATTTAAGATACAGTTATTTTTACTAATGTTATGATCGGTCTTCATTCTGTCATTCATAGGATTTCGTAAAAATGCATTTGCAAGTGTACTTGCAATGCAGTGTGGAATGAGTTTTAAATAAATAACCAATAATTATTTGTAATGTTAAAAGTCCTTTTCTCACATGTTTCATGAATAACTGAAGAGGTATGATACATGGCTGTACACACATGTAAATACTAACAAGGAACAGAAATAAGCTATTTTGCCTAATGGTTAACAGTAGTTATTAAAATAGTAGATATCATTGTATATACTACTTTATCAATTAAGTAGGCATTATTTCTATTTCACAGAATAGAAAACTGAGATTTACTTTTGTAAAGGAGAGAGTCCTTAGTCTCTCAGTAAAAGTGAAATAAGGAATATGTAAATTTTCTAACTTTCAGCTTTATTTAAATATCAATAAATACCATAAATATGTCAATTTATAAATTATTATACACATAGAAGTTCAAAATGAGATACAGCTTTCAATATATAGGTTTTGTTCTTTGCATTTTATTTATTTTTTAAAGCTTTATTTATTTATGCATACAAGAACTGGGGTGTAGGTCAGAGGTGTGAGGAACAGTGAGAGGACCCACCAGAGACAGAGTGGGGAGCAGAACAGGTAGATCTACTGAAATACACTGCTGAGGGGAGTAGCGGGCAAGGCATGAGAGGTCTCTTTGCCAAGGGTGAAGCTTCCTGGCCAGGGCTAAAACTCATGCTGCAGTGGCTGCTGATAGCTTCATAGTGCTGAGACTTAATCTGTTGTGCCACCAGAGAGACCCTATTTTTGCATTTTAAAATAGGTAATAGACGTTGACATGCAACATACCTACTGACCACAGACAAAAGCTCAGAATGTAATTCCACCTTCAGGGGTAAGTAGAGAGTCCTCTCTAAAACCCTGAAAAAACAAAGAGTGTGCTAAGATTCCGTTAGTGATCCCACAGCCTAGCCAGACAGTATATTTGTCCAATTGTGGAAGCATAAGTGGATTTCTTTCAAAACATTTTGGCAGGTGAAAACAATTGAAAGAGGATACCTTTCATTCAGCATAATCATCATCTTAAGCAAGTAAATGACAGGGAAACAATGTTCCAGCATCTTTCAGTTTAGAGCTTGAAAATAGGTACTTTAGGCACAAACACTCCACAATCACCTGCCTCTATCTGTGCAGGGAGACAGGAAGCAATTTGTCCTGCAGGGAAGTGTTCCTCTTGCTGATATTCTGTGGGGCCAATCTAGCCTTCAGGAGTAGGAGCTGGAAAAACAGTGCTCAAAGTGGTTTCCTTAGAGAAGGGGTTTGAGGATGGGGCTGGGCATCTTATTTTTGTATTTTATTAGTCCTTCTGCAGGTGATCAGTTGTTAAACAACAACAAGGAGTTTCTTCATTGAAAACAGTTTTCTAAAGAAAGAGGTATTGGAGGGTTACAATGATAACACTGGTCAACAGTGAGATTGTTACTGACTTTAAAAAGGACCTAATCTGTAGTATCTCAGTGTGCTGAACATAAATATAACCATAAAAATTTATTAGCTCTCCTTTTGAAGTTATTTCATATAATTCATTGTATATTTTTCACTGTATAAATTTATCCAGTAGGACTGCAACAACATCCTAAAGCAGCCTAGAATGATGTAATATTGCATCACTTTGCATAATACCATCATGCACACATCATCCAGAGTTGATTGCATCATTTTCTGATGTAATGCAATCTACTGCCAGGTGGCTGCTGAAGTAAGCTAGGTCAGCAATGCACTATAGAAAGCCCTGTTGGAAAGGTTGAGCATCGAAAATATTTCAGACTTTGTGCGAGACAGTTGAAATGACTGTCCCATAGAACTATTATTATTTTGTCCATTTAGGCACAATACAGAACAGTAATGCCTCGAAAGTGTGTTAATAGCGTGGACAATTTTTGCTCTATTTGTGGGGAAGTGACATTTGCCAACCAGAAGGAAAGTATCACTTCTCAAGTGAAGAAGGCTTATCATTGTTACTTTGGATGCAAGGTTGGTGACCAAGACAAGCCTTGGGCCCTGCATATATGCTGTGCTACATGTCCAACACAGCTTTCACAGTGGTTCAGTGGCAAAAGACCCTCAATGCCGTTTGCAATCCCCATGGTGTGTTGAGAGCCAAGCAACCACATACAAGACTGTTACTTCTGCTTGGTTCCTCCTCTTTTCGGTGGAATAACAAAGCAAAAGAAGTCGAGAATAGTCTACCCAAACATTCTGTCTGCATTGAGACCAGTTCCACATGGTGAGGGACTTCCTATTCCAGAACCTCCAGCAGAATATTCTCTTGATTCATCTGATGAGGACAAGGGTGAGCCAATCTGTTCTCCTGTTCCATCAGCATGCAGTGATCCAGATTTTCATTGTGGTGCATCATCAACCCCACACAGACTAACACAGGAAAAACTAAATGACCTGGTTCTTGATTTGAACTTATCCAAGAACAAGGCAGACAAACTAGGTTTGATGAAGAATTTTGTGAAAGCCATGGACCAGACCTCGCCAGCTTTCCAATACCTGCATGAAAAATTTCCTCAACTCAGTGAAGCAAAGATTAAAGAGGGAGTTATTGTGGATCTTCAGATCCGACAGCTCTTCAAAGATGACAGGTTCAACCACTTGCTGCAGGTTATGCGAAACAAGCATGGAATGCTTTTCGCCTAGTGTCTACAAATTTCTTGGGAATGTTAGGGCAGAAAACTACAAGGAACTAGTAGAAGACATGCTGATGCAGTATCAGAAACTTGGCTGCAATATGTCTCTAAAGATCCACTTCCTTCATTCCCATCTGGATTTCTTCCCTGAAAACTGTGGTATGGTTAGTGATGAACATGGCGAATGTTTTCATCAAGAAATCTCATCAATAGAACAAAGATACCAGGGAAAATGGTCCACTACAATGCTGGCTGACTACTGCTGGGCACTCCCCAGAGATGTTCCTGAACAGCTGTACAAGAGACAAGTGAAAAAATCTAAGAAGTGGTCTGTGACTTGATCTTTTACAGGTATTAACTGTAGTTCTATTACTATTGACATGCATTTTGTGATATAAACATCAATTTATTGCAGATTACAAAAATAACTAGAGCCAAAATTAGAATTTGAGTGTCATATTCATGTTGAACACATACAAATTGATAGGAAATGACTGATTTTATTTCAGTAACGTGGCTTTTGTAAAAATTTTTTGACCAGTGTTAAAATTTTTAGCAAGCATACTAGGGGGCACCCTGGGATACCCAGACCTGTCTGCTCTACATGGGCTCTGTCATCGACCACATAAACACAAAACATATTCTTAGTGCATAAGACCTTCAATAACAAGGACTTTAATAGAATGAGTGTGCAATAAAACGAAGAGAAGAGAATGGTTTCAGTAAAACTCCCAATGGTGCCCATTCCTGGGCAAAGAACCAATCAGACTTGGACCAAAAGTGGCCACTGAGACCTGAAAACTTGTCAGAAGGCAGAGGCAACTTCTGGTGGAGAAACAAAGGAAAGGGGCAGAAGGAGCGAGACAAGTCTGCAAGGCAACGAAGAGAATCAAACTATTGTCCAGAAAAAGGCGCCCATTGTATGTCTCCTCACAGGTCTCCCACAGATGCTCTTTCAAGTGTCTCATTCAATGTTCTTCCCCAAGACCCTGGTGCAGGTAAAAGTCTAAGAAGCATAGGAGACTTCTTCACAGGTCTCACTGCTCCATCTGACACCTCCAAGTCCTCTCTCCCAAGTCCTTCTTACCATCCCTTCATTGCTCAGCTCCACACTTCACTGGGTGGAACAGGGAACCTGGCGTTTCCCTTCTATGGGGAACACCTGTCGCACCATAACACGACCTCTGTAATGACAGCTGCTGTGGATCATCACACGTGTGCTGGTTTGCACATGTTGCCTCATTGGATTGTCACCAAAGGAGGAATGGCATCAAGGGGTGGCTCACAGGGACTTGGCTACTTGCCCCCCTTTTCCTTGACCCTCTCACAACTCACTCCAAATACACCTACAGTTGAAGTGTAAGAGAGTTTAGTATGAAAACAGCTGAGTGTGGCAACTCTACTTCCCAACCTGCCTCTGTCCTGTGCAGGCCATACCACCTGTGTCAGCGTAGGGAGCAGAGTAGTCCCAGAGCACTGCATTCTAGAACCTTAGGAGCCCCCCCACCCCAGCTCCACAGTGATGGTATGGCCAGTTGCTTGGCACGGTTTGCTTTGGAGATCCAGGACTCAGGATTCCCAACAGTCAGTGGTGTCTCCCAAGGATGCTGGCTGCTCAGGCAGACTCCCAGGGCCTTAAGGAGCCAGTGAACTCCTGCTGCTTGCCCCCACAACCCCCATGGCTCCATGGCAGGTGCTGTAGGGGCCATGAGCTACTCTGTGTGCTGTGTGGGAAGACTTCACAACAGTCTGGTGCTTCCAGACCTGGGAGCTCCCGGTCCGTGTCTTCCTCGTGGGTCTCATCCTGAAGAGGAGCCTGGCAGGAGAAAGAGCAGAGAAGCTGGCCACAGGAAGTCAGGCCTCAGTGGAAGCCTACACAGAAGTCCAGGACCAGACTAGAACTAGCACACCAGCCCACGAAGCCCTGGAGTCCCCTGCAGTGGAGGCCAGGCTTCTGCTTTGCAACTGCTTTGCTTGGTCGCACTGAATCAAATCCCAGTCCATTTGTCACCCATGGAAGTCTTCCTTGCAAAACCCCAGAGAAGCCAGTCACTCCAGGCTTCCCTTGCCAGGTGCTTCCTGGGACACATGTAGTCCCTTGCGGACAGAGAAGAGGCCCATCCATCTCAGAGATGGGCTGAGACATTGCAGGCCTGAGTTGGACAGCTGGAGAAGACCTTCCTGGCTGCTGTGCATGAGAACCTTTCTCACCAGCAAGGGCTGGAGGCGCTGTCCCAGGAGAGAGAGGGGTGGAGGCAAAGCTTGTGGGTCCTGCAAGAGCAGGGGGTCCAGTGGGAGCTGATCCAGCAGCTAGAGCAGCTCAGGGCAGAGCAGGCCTCTCTGCAAACTGACAACGTCAAGCTCAGCACTGACCTCCAGAAGCTTTGGCTGACTCTCCAGATATTTCCCGAAATCCATCAGGACTTTGTCCACCAGCTGCAGGAACATCAGTGCCCAGGGAAGCCCATTCCCAGTCATCCACATGGAGCATCTCTCCCTGCACGCAGACCCGGTACTCAGCCCCTACAGGAAGATGGCAGGAGACCTGGAGCGAGAGATGGAGAGGACCAGCCTTTTCTACGGGAGCATGAGTGTCCTATGAAGGAGAAGCTGAGCAGAGAGGGATGGCCGCCCTGTGTAAGTGGAGGATGGAAAGCTGAAGAAGGGGATTGCCCATCTGAGACACATCCTGGCCAGCGTTCAGGTGTCCTTCCAGTCCGTGCAGAGGGCAGCTTTTGCTGCTGCCCTCAGTGGTCCCGATACCCCCGGTGGACCCCCAATTCACCCGGATCCCCGGTAAGGGGGAACATCCTGAAGGAAGAGGACCTTGGAGATTCGCCTCACCCTTCCCAACAGACAGACCTGAAGCCCCACAATATTGACAAACACCTGTGCCAGGTCTTCTCTCTGGAGAGGCACCTATGGTTTAATCCTTCCAGCTGGGTTTCCATTTAAAGTTTGGAATATGTTCATGCTATAGATAGTGATTTAATGTAATTTAATTTCCAATTATTCCTTTAATTTTATTACTATTATTACTTTCTCTTTCCTCGGATCACATACAATTACATAGTAGAACTATTAGATTTTCCTTTCCACAAAAGTTTACTCTGACTTCAACCCACTTTGAAGCTTTGTCTACAAACAAAATGCTAGAATAATTTTTTCTGTGAGTGGTGTGTTGCCAAAGTACATCCTGTTAAACCACGACCATTTTTATTGGCTTATTTAGAAATACAAACACAAGATGGAACACCTAATCAACAACAAAAATTCTCCCCATGCCTTCCCCTCCCTTTCTCTTTGTCCCAAGGGGAGCCTTTGGATCTGGTTCTGATCACCTGTACCTCTTTGTGGAGGCTCAACCATGGCTCTCTCTTCCTTTCTCTGAACACAAACTCTGACTGTTCCCACTGCTTGAAATGCTCTTCCCATGGCTGGGCTTCATCATTCAGCCTCTGCTCAAACCACAACATGCCATGAAGTCTTCCTTGTCCACCTTGGTGAAAGTGGTTCCCTTCTTCTAGCCTCCCTCAGTCCCAATTTCTTCAGCGCCCTTCTTGCTGGCCAATATGGTCTCCTTTGCTAGTGTTTTTCGGGATTGAATGTCTGTTCCTTCATACCACCTCCACTGCACAGAGACTGTATCTCCTAGGGTTTGAGGAGCAGTTGATCCTTGTTAATCAGGGTGAACCTGTATCCCCAGCATGCAGGACAGAGCCCACCACAGGGGAGGACATACTAGGTGGTGACTGGTAGCCTGGATGGGTAGATGCCTAGGTTTGAGATTTTGCTCGTCCTCCTCACTTCCATGTTCACCCCAGTCTCTAGCTGAGGAACCCAGAGCATATTCACCCAAGACCAGCTGGCTCTGGGTGGCTGGACTGTAACTCCAGACACCTGGTCTTTCTTTACCAAGTGAACTTCAAGTTGCGATCAGGAAGGTAAGATGAGACCGTCTGAGTGGGGTATCCCCATTGATCTGGCTTTCATATTTTTCCCTCCTCACTTTTCTAATTGGGATCAAGCTGACTCTGGGTTTTCTGTGAGTTCAACCCATTGACTTATTAGAGGGGACTCTAGTATCAAACTCATGGGCTCTATTAGTCAGTCCTTAAAGATGAGGTGTGTTCCTCTACACTGGAGACCTGGAGGCAGGCCTGGAAGATGATTGTTAGGATGAGTCTGTGTGTATGTGTGTCATAGCGCATATATGAGTATACACACATCTGTATGTAGACGTTGTGTAACGAGTGTGAGGTGTGTCTTTGCATGGAGCACTCTCTGGAAATGTGCTCCACATCCCCATTAGCCTTCCTCTTGTCATTTTGCAAATGATGTTTCTAGGCACTGAGAGAAGTGGTGGGATCAGATTGTCTAGCAAACTCTTTGATCCAGGAGTTATAGACTCTGCTGCAGGATTTCACAGTTTCTGCAAGGCAGATACAGAAAACATGTCTCAGAAGACTGCAAAATAAACCTGGTTTTTGTTTGTTCATTTGTTTTGTTTTATCTTTCCTTACGGGGGGCCCACTTTTTTTTTTTGAGGAGTAATCTACAGAATGTAAAATTACCCATTGTAAAGCCAGTAATCGAGTGACATTTGGTTCTTTCACAATGTTTTTCAAGTATCAAGTATCCTAGTTCCAGGACATACTCATCAGTCTACAAGAAAAGCCTGCACTCAACAATCAGCTGAGTCGTCCTTATCCTGAAAACAGGTGCACCTGGCTCTTCCTGGTGTTTGCTGAATGAACTAAGTAAGATGTGGTGGGGACTCCCTGGTGGCCTAGGAGTTACGTCTCAGCACTATCACAGCTATGGCCTGAGTGCAATCCCTGGCCAACGAGCTAACCCACATGGTGCAGCAGAAATCTCCTGGCTCTCCTGCTGCTCCCCTTAGCAGCATATTTCAGTAAAATCTGCCTTTTCTGCTTCCGCAATATTTCTGGTGAATCCTGTCACCCCCAGCCCCACAACTCTGGCAAACATCCCAATTCTTCTCTGCAAAACAATATTTTAAAACGAGCTTTGGCTTAGGACTCTCAGAACAGATCAGCCTTTGATGTGTAGGGCTACCTATTGACCACAAGGCAAAAGCCCAGGATGTAAATCCACATTCGGGGTAAACCTAGAAAGTCATCTCTCAAACCCTACAGAAAAGAAGAATATGGGTTCTTCTTGGTGGTACAACAGGCTAAATCTCAGCACTATAAAGCTATCAGCAGCCACTGTAGCACAAATTTGATCCCTGGCCAGGGAGCTTCCCACATGGCACAGCAGACCTCTCCTGTCTCACCCACTGCTTCCCTCAGCAGTGTACTTCAGTAGATCTGCCTTTTCTGCTCCCCACTCTGTCTCTGGTGAATCCTCTTACCACCCCACACCACACCTCTGGCCTACACTCCAGTTCTTGTATGCATACATAAATAAATCTTAAAAAAAAAATAATCTGCTAAGATCTGGTTTGTGACCCCACAGACCAGCCAGCCAGTATATTTGTCCAATTGTGGTAGCACAAGAAGAGCAGATTTCCTTCTAAAACATTTTGGTAAATGACAGTGATCGAAGAAAGGCTGCCTTTCACTCAGCATCCTCAGCCACTAAATGATTGCAAAATATTTATTCTGCATCCTCAGTTTAGAACTTTACAAAAAGTTACTTTAGGGGTAAAAATTCCCCATCATCCTGCCTCTTTCTCTTTCTGTGTAGGGAGACAGGGAAACTCGGGGATGGATCTCAGCTATTAGGATTATAAAAGTTGCCCAGTGATTCTGGTTCACAGTAAGGATGGGAACCGATGATGCAGAGCTCCTCTTAAGGGTTCTTTTGGGTTTGACTTTCTATAATATTTAGAGTACTTCCCTGTCTCCACTAAGCAAGCTCCAGAACACTTGAAGAAACTCTCTTCTAAATAAATCACCAAAGTTGTGAGAAAAAACACAATCACATATGAGGAACAGGATGGTACTCTTTGCTGAAAGGAAGTGACAATAGTTTTCTCACTGATAAGCCATGAGAGGATAGAGAAAGTTTGCATTCCCAATGGTACCCTGTGCTTCTAGAATTTCATTGGGTCTAATGGAGTTTTCACTCTGTTCTGCACCAAAAGAGAGTGACTTAAGGAGAGATTAGGGGCAGATCAATAGACAATAAGGTAATGTCTTAGATTTTGCAGTATCTTGGGGAAGATGGATGTTAGGAGATTTAGCTGCAAATAATAGAAGACACAAGCTAGCAGGACTTGAGTAATATGTTCATTGATCAACCATCTATCAAGGAGTGTGATATTAGGAAGTCTCCAGGGGCAGCAATTTAATTAATTAATTTGAGAGAGAGGTCCCCCAACCCCCTTCATCTCCTCTCTTGTTCTCAGTTTGTTTCTCAGGGTACCTCCCAGCTTGGTGCCAGGATGGCTACAGATTTGTAAGAGTCAGGTTGATGTCTTCTCCAGAGACAAATAGGAAGGGCTCTGCCTTTCATTCCTCTTTAAGTTTTTTTTTGAGAAAAACTTTCCATGTTGGCTGACTGCCCTCAAGTCAAGGTGGTCACAGTGGTATCAGAAACTTCTTTTAAATCAACTGTTGATTTGGCAGAAGAAATGAGACCTACTTGGAGGACTCACTTCCCAGGGTATTTTGTTACCTACATGCACACACTTCTGAAATGAATTTATAAATCTGTTCCAACATGTTATCATTTGGTAAATAGTCCCTGTTTCCATGTGCAATTTTAAATGGATAATTTCAGTTGCACAAGTCCCTATATTCTGCTTGGACATACTTGTTATAACGTGTAGTCTTTATAATCTTAAATTACAAACCTCAGTACACATAGGGATTTGGAATATGTAGAGGTTGCCTTGCAAATCAATTGGGAGACAGATGAACTGTGCAGTCCATGGTATTGGGGTAACTTAGTGGCTGTGGAGGGAAAGATGGAGTCAGAGCTGCTTGACATCATACCTGAAGATCTGAGAAAACTTATCTGAAATTTTGTTGTGAAGAATAAAGCAGCTTTTCTCAGAAAAGCTAGAGAATCTACCGGGGGATATTAAAATAATCTTGGAGTAGGGGAGGTTTCTTTATTTCCTAAGCTACATTATTGAGCACCTCTAAAATATTTTCCTGGCTAATACTACCAGAAGTAAAGTCAAAAGACAAGAAAACTGCAGGAGGGGGGTGAGAGGAAGAGTAGGCTTATAACAAAGTGCTAATTTCCCTCATATACAAAGAATTACTTCAAGTCAATCAGAAAAAACCCAAAGTGTGAAAGAAAACTGACAAAAACAGATAGTAAAATCTTCAAGAAAGGAAAGGCAGGCTTTCAAACCAAAGAATCAGGCATCTTCGACATGCTACGAGATACACAAAATCAACTCTGTGGAGATGCTGGTTTTTCACTCATTAGGTCTTAAATGATCAAAATTGATGACATAGCATGTGGGCAAGAGTGGGGAGAGACAGCTATTTACATGTCGACCTGTTAATTTTTCTGCCACAAATGCTCTTGAACCTGCCAGAAGGAATTTATCATGTAGACATACTTACACATGTGCAAACACCTCAGCATTACTTATAATAGTAAAAGAGTAGAAACGATCTAAATGGTCATCCATTGGTGACGAAAGACATAAGGAGATAGAGACATAGAAAGTAAGATGGTGCTCTATACCTGAATGAGGAGACTGATAGGAAATGTGTCTCAAGATGTGCTATGTAAATGTGCTTAGATTGTTGCTTATATATTATAGACAAGGCATGTAATAGGAAAGAAACAAAGTTTTAGTTTTTTCAGTATCTTGGGGAAGGTGGATGTTAGGGTAGTTTAATGACAAATTACAGAGGCTACAAGTAATTGCAAATAGCAGGACGTGAGCAATAAGACCATTGATTAACCCTCTCTCAAGCAGATTGTTATTAGGAAGTCTCCAGTGTTGGCAATTTAGTCAATTAGTTTGAGATCCACATCCCACTATCTCCCTTTATCTACTCACTGTTTTCTCAGGATGTCACCCAGCTTGGTCTGAATGCCAGGGTCAGTTGTTTGGGGGAGGTGGAGACTGTGTGGATGCAGGCAAACTTAAAGTGAGAAAACTTATGTATAGGAACTAGATTTCTCTATACTTTCTGGATGAAAAGTAAAGTATACAGCAGGTGCTCTAGTCGTCAGTCCCTTTCCCCTGCCCACTAGGCTATGATTCGTCTCTTTGGCACACTGAGTGCACATGAACTGCTATGTCTCATATCATCACAGCATTGAGTATGTCTGTGGTGTCACAAACTGGTGGCAGCTGTCTTCAACTCATTTTATCAACATCTGGACTCATCCGATCTTATGTTCTTGTCACCTGACTCAGTAATTACTAAATGGTTGTAATACAAACAAAAGTAACATAGAAAAAAAATCAAATCAGTCAATCATACCAACTTCAGGAAATGTAAAATTAGTTCAACCACCTAAGTTATTTTTACTGAACTTAAAAGAAGACAAAAGTAAGGAGACCAACTAGCAAAATGGGTAGACCAGAAACTATAAGCTCATGACCACTTGAGATCACAAGAAACAATGACATCACAAAGTGAAAACATCTCTCCAGAATCCAAATGCAAAAACATGGAAGGTAGTATTGCCCTATCAGATACAGAGTTCAGAATCTGTATAATAAAGAAACTGAAAGGGATAAAATAAATCTCTGAAAAACATGTATAGTGAAACAGACTAAGAAAACAAACCAAAAGGATATAACAAAATTCAGAAAAACAAAATGAACTCAGAAATAAAATCAATGAACAGAGGGTAGAATTTTCAACTTTAAGAAAGTTACAGAAATTCAGGAAATATGAACTCAGTAAGTGAAATCAAGAACACTAGTAATGTTTACAAATAGAGTAGAACAAATAGAGTAGAACATTATTAAAGTGGTCATGTTTTCTGAAGCAATGTAGATTCAGTAAAATTCTGATCAAAGTATCAATGACATTCTTCTAAGTAACAGAAAACATTGTTGAAATTTATATGGAAAATACCACATAAAGGTTAAGCAATTTTTTTTTTTAAGATTTATTTATTTATACATACAAGCTGGGGTACAGGCCAGAGGCGTGGGGTGGCGAGAGGGTTCACCAGCGACAGAGTGTGGAGCAGAACAGGCAGATCAGAAATACACTGCTGAGGGGAGCAGTGGGCAAGGTAGGAGAGGTCTGCTGCACCATGTGGGATTCTCCCTGGCTGGGCGTCGAACTCGCATTGTGCGCTGCCGACAGCTCCACAGCGCAGCGCTCAACCGCTGTGCCAGGGAGGCCCTAAAGGTTAAGCAATTTTAACAAATATGAAAAATGGAAGTATCACACTCCCAGACTTCAAACAATACTACAAAGCTACAGTAAAAAAAAACTTTATAGTATTGAAATAAAAAGATATACAAACCAATGGCATGGAATTGAGAGCCAAAAATAAACCATATACATTGGTCAATTTCTCTAAGACAAAGTAGCCTAGGGTATAAAATGAAGAAAGAAAGTCTCTTCGATGAATATTATTAGTTAACAGTTACTTGAAAAGGGAAGAAACTCCAGTAGGGTCTCATATAATATACAAAATTAACTCACATGGATTAAAGACTTGGATGTAAGAACTGAAATGATAAGATATATAAAGATAGCACATTTAGGAGATATTTGAACACCATACAACTGAAAAGAGGCTGCTATCCAAGATCTACACAGAACTCTTACAACTCAACAAAAGGAAAATAAGTCAATCAGAAAATGGGCATATATATATATATATATATATATATATATATATATATATATATATATATATAAAGAGAGAGAGAGAGAGAGAGAAAGAGAGTGCTCACATTTGTCTAGTGGACATCTGTTCCCCATTCTGTCTCTAAGGAATCCTCTCACCACCACCCCATCTCTGGCCTATACCCCACTTTTTCTGTGCAAATAAATAAATACATATATAATAAATAAATAAAACCATTGAAATATATATATATATATATGTGTATATATATTTATAATTAAAGAACAGGTTTATTGGGAAAAGGGTCAGTGAAGCATAGGACACTTGCACAAGTGGGCAGAAAGAGCTGCCCTGCCGAGGGGCAGGCTTGCTAAGAGAAAGGCCTGCATGGTGCAGGTCACAGGCAGACAGGCAGGCCGCTGCCCTGCAGAGAGACAGAGTTGGTCAAGGAAAGCACCTGCATAGACACAGGTGGGTGGAGAAAAGGCAGCCTGAAATACATTAGCAATTTAAAAAATGGTGATTAATGAATATTGAGATACTTTAATAAGGAAATGAAGTGTGCCAACTGCTTTTTTGTTTGAAACTGGGACTCAAATGAACACTTAAGAAATGACTATTAATTGAAAAAACACATAATCAGCTTGAAACAGAATCAGAGAAATTTATGATGACCTGGGGCTTTAGACTACATTTAAGCAATTCTTTTATTTTATAGGCAAGGAAACTGAGCCTTGGAAGATATAGTTTGCATTTCTCCAATAATAGAATTGTTCATACAAAAATCCTATAACATGTGAAGCATATGAGGAAGAAGCTTACATCATGGGGCTCAGGAGAGACATGGGAAGGGTTACATTTTGAGGTAGGATGGATAGTGACCTCTACATATGCCCACTTCCTAATCTTTAGAATCTACGATTGTTACCTTATGTAAGTTAAAGATCTTAAAACAGTTAACTTGAATTTTCTGAGTAATCTTTATGTAGTCATAAGAATCCTTATAGGAAGGAGTCTGTCATATTTGAAGTAGGGAATGTGATCCAGGACCCATAATTTGGAGTGATATCAGAAATGGAACACAAGTCAAAGGATACTGTGTGATCTATTAGCAGAAAAAGGCAAGGGAGTAGATGTTCTCCTGACTCTTCAGAAGGAACACATCTTGCCAACATTTTGATTTTAGACCGCTGACCTACAGAATTGTCATAGGATATATTTGTGTTATGTTAAATCAACTAAACTGTGATGATTGGCTACAGGAACAATGGGAAACTAAAGCAGTTTCATGTTAGTGCCTTCCCAGCCGGGTCATCCTAACAAATTATTTCACCATTTTGTGCTGCACTTTCATCATGTAAAGCTAAAGATAAAATACATTTTTTTATTGCTAAACTACTCTCTGTATATTACTTAGAAGAGAAATTAATAGAGTGAGCAATATATGGAACGTCACTAAATACATGAACATCTCCTGCATGTAATGTACATATCCTATATATCCTGTATATAATATATATGTCCTATATATAATATATCCTGATTATATATATACACACATATATTGTTCACCTTCATTTATATGTATATAATACATACCCAAAATACCCAAAGTTACAGCTTTCTTAGGTTTGACTCAAGCTGTCAGTTAAATGTTATTTTGTTTTACCTGTCAATCTGCATTTTTGTTTTTTATAAATATATATTTTTATTGTTATTTATGTCTTTTACATTTTGCATTCCCCTTGGGTAGCCCACCACCAATTCACCCGTGATCCATCTCCATGGTCCCTTGTGTTCTTTTCTATTCCATTTTGTGCCCTTTTCCTTCCCTCCCTCCAGCTCCCTCCTCCCCCCCACCCCACTGATTGTCTCTCTCCCACCCGGCCTCCCTATAGTCCTGTTATAAGTGAAACCATTCAATATTTTTCTCTTTCTTTCTGGCTTATTTTACTGAGTATGATCCCCTCTAATTCCATCCATGTCGCTGCAAATTGCATGTGTTTATCTTCCTTCCATGCTGAATAGTATTCCATTGTGTATATGTACCACATCTTCTTGATCCAATCATCTATTTTTGGACATCTGGGTTGCTTCCATACCTTTGCATTCTCTCATTATTGATTGGAAAGAGTGACTTTTTCTCATGGTGTTCTTGTGAGTGTTGTCTTCTGTTTCTTAAATTTTCATTCCACTGAGAACTCCCTTCTTGGTAAAATATGGATGTTTGCAAAATTGTTCTATTTCCTATATTGTATGTTACCTATGATATAGTAGAATGAATTTATATCAACAATTTGGTTCTGAGCAAACGAATAAAAGTTATCTTTTTAGATACTTAATGAAATTCTAATTAGTCATTTTCTTAGAAGATATTTTCTTTCAAAGTGCTTTAAAATAATATACTAGTACATTTATCGCTGCATAAATATGTGCTATAGTACCTACTTTATATTACCTACCTAGTCCTACTATCTACTATATATCCAGTACTTAATCTATGATAAACAATGCAACACACTTCTTCTCAGTGACTTTGTTATTATTTTCTTCAAACAAATCCTTTGTGTGAATTACTTAAGTGAACTTCTCAAGAACAGTTAACAAGGGCAGGAGTCAGAATGTAGAATAAGATAATTCCTGTCAATTAAATAATTAATAACTCCATTATATCTTAGCAAAGTTTAACAGAAAACTTAATAGCATTGATCAGTGAAATTTTTTTTAAGATTTATTTATTTATGCATACAAGCTGAGGTGCAGGTAAGAGCTGTGGGGCGGTGAGAGGGTTCACCAGAGACAGAGTGGGGAGCAGAACAGGCAGAGGGACTGAAATCCACTGCTGAGGGGAGCAGCGGGCGAGGCAGGAGAGGTCTGCTGTGCCATGTGGAATCTCCCCAACAGGTATCAAACTCACGTCACAGCTGCTGACAGTTCCACAGTGCTGCGGTTTACCCGTTGTGCTACCAGGGAGGCACCCATCAGTGATACTCTTTATTAGAAAACAAAGTTTGTCATTTCTAAATGGCTGTTAAAACAGCAAATTTAAACCTTTAAAATACTGTGTAGGAATATGTGAACTAAGAATCTAAAAAAGCCTCTTCAGGGCAAGAAAACACCATAAACTGCTAGGAAGGAATTATAATTCAAGAAGAGGCTCAGGAACTGGCACAAGGGATTCACTTCCACCATGTTGCAACAATTTTCTCACCTCCTGTAAAGCACAACTCTTCTTATGAGGTAGACAGGTGACACATATTACTTCATTTGATCTTCATAATTAAATAACTAGCATTTTGGTTTTTAATTCTACAGGAGTTAGTATTGTCTCTGTCCAAAATTTAGTTTGTGGTTCAAGAATGATTTGGAATTTCTCCCATGTCAAATTCTTGCCCTTATTTAGGGTCATACAAGGTAAGACCTTGGATGACAAAGTATATGATACCTGTCAAAGCTGTTAAGCATTATAATGATAGGGGTAATGACATATTGCAGGAATACATGAGCTATTCCCCCATCCTGAAAGAAATACCATATCCCTTGTTTATCATGAGTTCAGATTTTTTAGTTCCTTCCTAGCTAACCTTGTAATAGAACCTTGAGACTTAATTAAATGAGATTTACATGTTCAACTAGGAAAAAAAAGCATTCAGTTGAATGTTAAATGATGAATCTCTCTCATCTTTCTTGATGAGCCAAGGGTTGTTCACAAAACGATCTTAGCTCTATAGTCCCTGGAAAGGGACTATACCGTGCTTGACTAACCATTCTGCTCATAAATAATGACCTGTCAAACTGCAAGTAAAACCTAAACCTGCAAAATATGCTAATTCATTTCTTATAAGGCCATTCAGATTTAAGATAACATTGTAAGAATCTACTTTTATCTGCTGTACTGGTTAAGTGTCAGTTTGACTATGAAGAAAGTTCATGTATTTGGTATGCAAATATATGAACATATTCAAAGGATGAAAATTTAAAATTCACATGAAAACAACAATGAGGTAATCACAATGATTTATTAAATAATCTAAAGACATCTCTGAGGCTTTTGTCTTGGAATGTTTTACTTTTGTTTTTGTTTATGTATTTTATGGTTTCAGGTCTGACACATGCAAGTCTTTTATCCATTTTTGACCTGACTTTTGTGTGTTGTGTGAGATAGTGGTCTAGTTTCATTCTTTTGCATGTTACATTCCAATTATCTGAACATCATTTATTGATGAGGTTTTCCTGTATTGTAGATTAGCTGTCTGTATCTGTGTGAATTTATTTCCTGTTTCTCTATTCTGTTCCATTGGCTGTGTGCCTTATTTTATTCCAGCACCATGCTTTTTTATAATCATGGATTTATCGTATAGTTTAATGTCTTCAAGCATAATGCCCCCACCTACCCTCCTGATTTTTTGCCATTATAGGTTTTGTTGTTTGGGGACTTTTGTAATTCCATATTAATTTCATAATGTTTGTTCCAACTCCAAAAATTTTACTGGGAATGTATTGAATCTGTAATTTGCTTTGGGTAAGATGGCATTTTGACATTGATTCTTACTATCCATGGAAGAGGGTATCTTTTAATTTTTTTTGTCTGTCCTCTTCTGTTTCCTTTAAAAAATGTCTTATAATTTTCCTTGTATAATTACTTTACTTCTTTTGTTATATTTGTTCTTCAGTATCTCATTTTTATGGTGTGATTTTAAATGGGATGTTTTTCTTAATTTCTTCCTATTCTTGCACATTGTTTGCTTATAAGTCAGCAACTGATTTTTGTGCATTGGCTTTGTAGCCTACCACATTATTGAAATACTATACTGTTTTAATTTTTTTTGTGGCTCTCTGTATTTCTTATGAAAATAATTTTAGCTCTAATTCTTTAATTCTCCTTTCCCAATTATGATTACTTTTATATTTTTCTCTTGCCTAATTGTGGTTCTAGGATTTCCAATATTATTTTGAATATTAGTGGTGAGAATAAACATCCTTGTCTTATAGTGTATCATGATGGAAAGACTTAAAGTTTTTCACAATTGAGAATGATGCTAGCTTTTGGCTTGTCATATATGGTTTTTATTATGTTAAGATATGTTCATTTATCCCCATTTTAAGGGTTTTCATCATAAATGGATGTTGAATTTTATCAAAGACTTTCTCAGCATCTATTAATATGATTGTATGTTTTTTGTCTTTCTTTTTGCTGATTTGGTAAATAATGATGATTGATTTTAAGATGTTGAATCATCCTGGGTCTCTGGTAGAAATTCCACTTGATCTTCTTTAATTATATTGTAATTCAAAAAGTGATAATAAACTCGTTATAGGTGAATCTATGTTGAAAATTTTATTGTAAAGCTAATGTGATTGTATAATTGATTTGCTTTAATACATGACTTAATTCCATTTTTATAAGGGACTGGTTAATATTACCACATATTAAAGGATTCCTTTATATAAAAGGAAATTCTAATATTTAATGTGACACAAGTATGGAAAATACTGGTGTTCAAGCATTAGTTTTCTTTCATTATGATGTGATACAGTAGTCATAAAAATGTATTTCCTGATTGTTGGAATGAATTAACATTACGTTGTCATTTTGATTTCTGTTAGACATGCACTTTTCTATAAAAAATGGAAATGTCTTTCTGTAAATTAATATGAATAAAATATTTATCTTACTATGTAGATATCAATTTCAAATACATACATGCATCTTTTTTTAACACTTTCATTTAACTTTTATTTATTTATTTATTTATTTATTTTTTAAAGATTTTATTTTATTTATACATACAAGCTGGGGTACAAGCCAGAGGCGTGGGGCGGCGAGAGGGTTCACCAGAGACAGAGTGGGGAGCAGAACAGGCAGATTAGAAGTACACTGCTGAGGGGATCAGCGGGCAAGGCAGGAGAGGTCTGCCGCACCATGTGGGATTCTCCCCGGCCGGGCGTCGAACTCGCGTCGCCGCTGTCGACAGCTCCACAGCCCAGCGCTCAACCGCTGCGCCACCGGGGAGGCCCTATTTATTTTTTTTAATAATATATATTTTGATTGTTATTTATATCATTTACATTTAGTATTCCCCTTGGGTAACCCACCACCAATTCACTCGTGATCCATCTCTGTGGTCCCTTGTGCCTTTTCTACTCCATTTTGTGCCCTTATCCTCCCCCTCCCCCCACCCCCCCCAAATGTCTCTCTCCAATTTGGTTTCCCTACAGTCCTCTCATATACATGCATCTTTTTATCTGTATAGAAAGAGAAAGGCATCTGCAATATTTTATAGGTTTGAAATTCTAGAAAAATAGAATATGAATTAGAAATGAAAAGAACTAATCAGCACTGGAATCACACACACTAATCTGGTAGAAAATGGATAAAGAGAAGAACTACTAGGATCCCATCTTCATATGCCTATAAATAAAACCTGTCTTTGATTCTGCAATTAATACAATTCTAATTGAATGTGATAAAGGAAGTAATAACCTATGTGTCATATCTCCCTGAACAAAATATAGTCAACACAATGATACAAATGAGGTGAAGAACATAGAGGTGAAAAGTAGTTGAAGGTTGCTTTTGCACATAAGTAAGATATACAGTTATATCACTACATTTGTCACAATGCAAATGTTTCCTAACTTACAAAGAGGCCAACACTCTTGTGTTAGAATTCTTCCTGCTAAAGACATTAGACTTTGTATTTGGTGACTGGAAAATTACCTTCCAGGAAATTCTCTCTGGTAAAATGCTTGACTCAATATTACTAGAAGATGTTTATGTCAGAGGAGATTCAAAGTTTTACTAAATAAAAGACTAGATACACTTTCAAATATGAATAGTAATGTGTCTGTCAAAACTATCTGAAATAGAAAGTATTTTGTAACCGTACAATTTCTATTGTGGTATATATTACAGATGTAAGAGTATTTTAAATGTAGAATATACTTTGTTTCATTATAATATAGGTGCCAGACTACATTTTCTTTATAAATAATGAAATAGATGACAAGCGTCCCTTTTGATACATTTGTTCCTTCATTTCATTCATATTTGGAAGTGGATACATGCACAAACATATATGTGAAGTCAATCTATTTGAGAATTGATATAACTAATTAATGGTTATATAGTCCACACCTAATTTTTGAAAATAATTTAGTAATATATGAATCATGAAGTTCATTAGTTTGCTCAAACACGGAAGGTAATGACTATATCTCGACTAAGTGTTAACATTAGGTTTCATTTATTGGTGTCTGTAAAAATATCCCATGTTCTATTTCACTGTGACTCTAATAAGTTATTTTATTTTTCCAGTTGTATAGAAAATTGATGAGAAAAATATTGACAGCGCTATTAGTTTCCCTTTAATATCTTGTCATCAATGCTAATAATGTATGAACCTAAATAATTTCATCTGCAGCTACAGGCATATGTTTATTTGAAAATCAAATGGTTTTCAATTGTTTGAGTTGAATTGTGTCTGACATTTAATGGTTAGATTTAGAAATGTTTATTATGAATTCCTTTTTATATGCAAAACTTACTGGTTTTTCATTTAACCTCTATTACCATATGCATAACACTCCTGATATCAAATGTATGCATTATTTCCCAAACATCAGACATTTCTTTCAGACACCAGCTGATTTTCTACAGTTCTCTTCAGTTCTGACACTAACTGAAGTTGGAGTAAACCAAAGATTAAGGCTCACATGACCCAACCTACTTCTGATTTCAGTTGCAGGTCCATGTCCCAAATATCCTCTTCTCAGCTTTGGCCATTTGTAGATCAGCTCATAAGACTCAGGAAAATACTTATGTTTATAGACATAGTATATAATAAAGGATGTGACCAAAAGTAAAGTTAAATTTATGTGTGAGGAGACATATTGGAAGAGGTCTATAAGGGTCCCAAGAGTAGAAGCTTCAGTACCTGCAGAATTGGGTGCCACCCTCTTATCATATGGAGTTATTTATCAATGAAGAAATTCTTCGAATACCATATTCATGGGATTTTTATGGAGACCTCACTACATAGACACAATCAATCATTCACTCAAGATTTTCACCCTTTCCTGGAACATAGGAATGGGGCTGACAGTTCTAAGCTTCTAATAATGACTTTGTCTTTTAGCGACCTGTACCTTATCCTGAACCTCTCCAGGAACCCATTAAAAATGATCTCATCAGAACAAAAAAAATCCTATCACCAAGGAAATTTGTTTTAAGATTTATTTATTTATGCATGCAAGAACTGGGGTGTAGGCCAGAGATGTGGGATGGTGAGAGGATTCACCAGAGACAGAGTAGGGAGCAGAACAGGCAAATCAACTGAAGTATACTGCTGAGGGGAGCAGTGGAAGAGACAGGAGAGGTCTGCTGTGCCATTTAGGAAGTTCCCTGGCTGGGGATTGAACTCCTACTGCAGTGGCTGCAGATAGCTTCATAAAGGGAGACTTAACCCATTGCACCACCAGGGAGGCCCTCAGCAAAGAAATTCTAAAAGTTTTTTGCCCTTTGTTTCAGAAATCATGATGATAGGTCAACTATTAGAACAAAGATGCTGCTAGAGCTCTTATCACTTAGGAGAATATAAGGATTTTAGGAGATCTGTGCCAGCAACCCAAAACAGAAATCAATTTATATAATTTTGTTATTTGCAATTCTGTGAGTTCTAACGTAAGTTATTTGAATAGCAGACATTGACTTAGAACCAAGCTATCTACATAGATACAATTATTGTTTAGTTGTGGTGGGTAAGATATGGAAGGGATTTTCATCTAGCTTTCCAACCACCTCATAACAACATTTGGAAATGTTTCCATACTTGCATAATGAAGCAGGACAGATTCAATTACTGAAAGATATAGAAAAATATAATTTGCCTATTATCATTCTACACCTTTTGCTTCAGGGTCTCTGGTTCTCTATCCCTAGAAAATTCAGAAGTGGGGTCTCTCTGGTGGCACAGGGGATTAAGTCTCAGAACTATGAAGTTATCCGCAACCACTCCAACACTAGTTTGATCCCCTGCCAGGGATTTTACCCCCGTGGTGCAACAGACCTCTCCTGTGTCACTCGCTGCTCCCCTCAGCAGCGTATTTCAGCCAATCTGACTGTTGTGCTCCCGACTCTCTCTGATGAATCCTCTCACCCCCACACCTCTGGTCTACACCCCAGCTCTTGTATGCATAAATAAATAAATCTTAAAAAAAAGAGAAAAATTCAGAAGTATTCAGGAAGCACTATATTATTGTTGATGTGCCATATTTTAAGGTACAATTTCAAAATCTATTTGCTTATCTAATTTGTAACCCTATCACATCCATGCATGCTAATTTTCAAAAATTTATTTTAACATCAATAAAAATAGAAACAAGGAAGAAGAAACCGGCAGTGAGTACAACTTAAAACATAGTTTTCATGTACAAATGTTTTTTTTTTTTAATTGATGTAACATTGGTTTACAACACTGTGTATGTTTTAGGAGAATAGATTCACAACTCAGATTATATCACCTACCTCACTGAGCACAAAAACATGTGAGTCGTTTATCACAAACAGTTGGGCCTCCACCTCGCATTTTTTCCATATCATCCTCCCTCCCTATAGTAGCCTCAATTCTGAAGTCATAGTTTAGGATTTGTTTTGGTTTAGTTTTGTAAGTTATTTTGCTTTGTTTCTCTATATTACACATGTGAGTGAAAACTTCTAGTATTTGTCTTTCTCATTCTAATTTATTTAAATTAGCATAATCCCCTACAATTCCATCAATATTATGACAAATGGAAAATGTTAATCTCTCTTTTTATCTGAGTAGTATTCATTCTGTGTGTGTGTGTGTGTGTGTGTGTGTGTGTGTGTGTGTGTATGTGTGTGTATCACATCTTAATCTGCTCCTTTATCTTTGGACACTCATGTTGTTTTCATAAGTTGATTATTTTAAACAGTGCTACAATGAACAAAGGATGCATATATCTCTTCAAATTAGTGTTTTTGCTTTATGGGTAGATAAGTAGGGAGTGAAATTGCTGTATCATAAAGTAGATCTAATTTTAATATTTTGAGAAATCATCTGTCTCCCACAGGCTGGACTTGTCTACATTCCCACCAACATGTACAAGGGTCACTTTTTCTCCACACCCTTCCTTCCTTCCTTCCTTCCTTCCTTCCTTCCTTCCTTCCTTCCTTCCTTCCTTCCTTCCTTCCTTCCTTCCTTCTTTCCTTTCTATACAAGCCATTCTCACAAGAGTTAGGGCTATCTTACTGCCCTTTTGATTTTTATTTTCCTGATATTACCCAAAGAAAACTCTGCAATCAATGTCATAGAACGTTTTGCTTATATTTTCATCTATGAATTTTATGGTTTCTGGTCTTGTATCCAACTCTTTAATCATTTTCAGTCGTGTGTGTGTGTGTGTGTGTGTGTGTGTGTGTGTGGTGAGAAAAAAAAGTATCCTAGTTTCATTTTTTGATTATAGATGTCCAGCTTTCCAAGCAATATTTATTGACCAAATTTCCATTTCTCCTCTGTATTCTCTTGGCTCTTTTGTCATTAACTGTCCACATGTGCTTATTTCTGGGCCTCGCAATTCTATTCCACCTGTCTGTGTGTCTTTTATTTTAAATGCTTATTAATTTTTAAAGATTTTATTTTTATTTATTTATGCATACAAGAACTGGGGTGTAGGCCAGAGGTGCAGGGGTTGAGAGGATTCACTAGAGATAGAGTGGGAAGCAGAACAGGTATATCTACTGAAAGACACAATTGAGGGAGCAGTGGGTGAGACAGGAGAGATCTGCTGTGCCATGTGGGTTAGCTCCCTGGCCGGGGATTGAACTCAGGCCTCAGTGACTGGAGATAGCTTGATAGCACTGAGACTTTAATTTCCGTGATACCAGGGAGGCCCTGTGTATCTATTTTTATCCTAATACCATACTGTTTTGATTACAATGTATGTGTAGTATAGTTGAAGACTGGAGCATGATACCTCCATTCCTCTTCTTTGTCAAAATTCCTTTGAGTATTTAGAGTCTTTTTTTGATTACATATACATTTATTAATACTTGCAATATTTTTTGAGGAATTCCATTGCATGTAATATGTATACTGCTTTGGGAAAGATGTCATTATCACTGTCAATTCTTAAATCCATGACCATATAATATCATATGATTTCATTATATTTTCCATTTCTTTTCGCAATGTCTTATAACTTTGATTTAATAGATCTTCAGGTCTCTTTTTTAGCTTTATTCCCAGGTATTTAATATTTCTTGATGTGATAGATAATGAGATTGTTTTCTTGATTTATTTCTCTTCTATTTCATTATTTGCATATAGATTTTTTAGCCTGCCAATTTATTATCCTAATTCATTGCTTCTGATATTCTTTAGTGGAGACGTTAGGGTTAGGAGGCTTTAGGCTTTAGGGTATTCTATATATATTATCATGTCATCTGCAAATACTTCTTTTCCAATTCTGATTCCTTTTATGTCTTTCTCTTATCTACTTTATTTAGCTAGAACTTCTAATACTATGTTGAATAGTAAAGGCAAGAGAGTGGACATTCTTTTTATGTACTTATTGTTAAAGGAAAACATTAATCTTTTCACCGCTGAATGTGATGCTAGCTTTGGTTTTGACATACATGACATTTATTATGTTGAACCATGTTCCTTGTATCGACATTTTACTAAGTTTTTATCATAAATGGGTGCTGAATTTTGCCAAATACCTTATCTTCATCTGTCAATATGACCATATTTTTTCGTCATGTGACTTATGGTTAATTACATAGATTGATTTGTATATACTAAAACATCCTTGTATCCCTTCAATAAATCTTAATTGGTCATGATGTATAGGCTTTTTAGTGTATTTTTTAATTCAGCTTGCTAAGATTTTGTTGAGGATTTTTATATCTTTGTTCATCAGACATAGTGGTCTGTAGGTTTTTATTTGTTTATTTTGTGATGTCTTTATCCTTTGTTATCAGCGTAATAATGACCTCATAAAATGTGTTTGAAATCATTTATTCCCTTTTTCTCAATTTTTTGGAAGAGTTTAATAACAGGAGCTTCTTTAGCTAATGTAAATATGTTCGCCCTATATATGTTCATAAAATTAAAAAAAGAAAAGAAAAAAATAACTCTAATTTACACTTTGGGTGTACTCACCCAAATAATTGTTTTGAATATTTTAAATTTATATTATTTTTTTTAAAGATTTTATTTATTTTATGCAGACAAGCTGGGGTGCAGGCCGGAGGCGTAGGCCAGTGAGAGGATTCACCAGAGACAGAGTGGGGAGCAGAACAGGTAGATCGATGGAAACATACTGCTGAGGGGAGCAGCGGGCAAGGCAGGGGAGGTCTGTCACACCATGTGGGAATCTCCCTGGCCGGGCGTCAAACTCGCATCACCACTTGCCAACGGCTCCACAGCTCTGTGCTTTAACCTGCTAAGCCACCAGGGAGTCCCTTAAATTTATGTTAATTAGAGAGTGTGGGAAATACAAAAAGCTTATTTTGTTCAACACTCAAAGAAAATTATCAATAACAATTTGTATCAGTCATTATGATGGCTGTTTTTGTTATTGATTAGTTTATGTTTATATCCTGATTATGTAAAAAACAAGTAAATGGTAATATATGTTATGTTAATATGTTATATTCTCCAAACATATATCAATTATTTTGTAAATCTGATTGATTTATTTTTCTCTCATTTATGTAATTATTCTCTAGTTTTGGTGCTGAAAATATATGAACCAGAGTGATAATGAAAGAATTAAAGAAACAATATGATTTTTTTGTTGTTCTACAAAATACACGTTCAAATAACTTCAATTGAAATAATACAGATATAGAATCTTATAATATAATAAGATTTGACACTTTTTATATTTTAATACAACAAAATCCTATAATATAATAAAATTTGTTTATAATGTAACACTAAGCTCTTGAACTTTTTATATCTGCATATCACTCCATTCTATTGGTTTGTCAAAAATGACTTACATTTTGAAACTTCTAAAAAATAACAAATTTCCAGATAAGATCTTTTGTTATAGAAACAAAAGGATATTTTGTTATGATAATGGCATATTTTGTAATTTGTTTAAAAATATTTTATTTAGTTATGCATATAAGAACTGGGGTGTAGGCCAGAGGTGCAGGGGCATGGTGAGAGAATTCACCAGAGATAGAGTGGGGAGAGCAGAACAGGTGGATATTCTGAAATACAATGCTGAGGGTAACAGTGGGTGAGACAGGAGAAGTCTGCTGCACTCTGGCTGGGGATTGAACTCATGGTGCATTTGGTGGCAATAGCTTGATAGTTCTTAGATATTAAACCCTGCACCACCAGGGAGGCCCTATTTTGTTATTTGTAAGGCAGTTTTTTCATCACTTTACTTCTCTTTTTATTTAAAGTGGATATCACTTTCCAAAACATCTACAATGAAATGTAATTTTCATACCATACAATCTACCATTTTCAGTTCTCAATTCAAATGAATTTTATTTTGACAGAGTTGAATATATATGCAGATATGTGTAACAATCACCATAATAATCTATGTTTAAAACATTTCCTTCATCTTTAAAAAAATCTCATAACCATTTACAGTCATTTCTCACTGCTGTCTCCAAAAAACATATTCCTTAAATACCTTAAATTGGGAATTATTTTACTATCAATAAAGAATTTATCTATCTTATAAGTGGAGTACTTAGACAATATCCTTTATATTTAATATAATTATTACTATGATTTAGAACACTTTTTCCATTTGTTATTGAATAGACAGCAACATATTAATAAAGATTAATTTGTAATTTAAAATATTTCCTGTAAATTAAATCCCAGGCATAGATGGGACCTCCCTGGTGGCTCAACGTGTTAAGCACAGTGCTGTCGAGCTGTCGGCAGCTTCAGCATGAGTTCAGTGCTCTGCTGGGAAGATTCCCACATGGCACAGCAGACCTCTCCTGCCTCGCCTGCTGCTTCCCTCAGCAGTGTATTTTGGTCCATCTGCCTGTTCTGCTCCCCACTCTGTCTCTGGTGAACCCTTTCACCACCCCACATCTCTGGCCTGTACCCCAGTTTGTATGCATAAATAAATAAATCTTAAAAAAATTTCCAGGCATAGATAATTTCTCTGATCAACTATATCAAATATTTTTGAGTGAAATTATTGAAGATGTACAGATTTTCTGAAAATAAAGAGAATGTAAATATTTCCAACTACCTTTATAATCTTGTATTACCCTAATGTCACAATCTGACTGAGATACTTCATACACACACACACACACACACACACACACACACACACACACACCATTCCTCACAATCATATATGCAACATTTTTAAAGAAAAAAATTGGGTGTAAAATGAATCACTGATACATAACAGAAATAACTCATCATGCAAAACATTACCGTAGAAGATTAAAGTTGATTTAACATTAGAAAATCAATCAATATTAATTTTTATTATATTAATTCATAACAGAAAAAAAGGAGCAAGAATATTTAGTATTCTCAGTAAATTGGGAGGAAAATATCACTAAACAATATCTATATTCTTTCAAATGCTATCAGTCAGCACACAAAAATAAGAGGAAATAGGAATCAAACAGCTGATGCAAATTTATGTATGGAAATCACTCAGCCATCATAATACTAATGATGAAATATTGAATTTCCTGTACATCCAAAATTTTACATAATTCATGTTTATCTTCTCATAATTGGTGTATTTATCATAAAGCTTCTGGTTCTATATAATGTAATAAATCAAGAAAAGTAAAATATGCATAAGATAGTAAATAAATATAAATAATGTATTCATAGAAAACAAAATTATGTATGTGGAAAACTATTGAAGGTCTTCAAAATATCCTCTGTAATATATTTAACAATGTAATATAAAATGTCAAGGAAAATATGAATTGCATTATTATAATTTATAAAATTATATTGTTATAGCTTAAGCATATATAAAGTGTAAATAAAATATAGTTATATATAGAAACATACATATTACATTTAAATATACATCACATATAATATGAAATATAATTCCAGAAGAGTTAAAAGCTTTATTTAGGAATAAATATAGTGAATGATGTGTCAAGCCTTTAACCAAACACTGGAAAACAAGAATTAAAAAAAGACATAAATAAATAATGGTATATACTAAATGACCAGAAAAGCCATATATTTAAAAATTAACTTGAACCCAAATATTTTATAGATTCAATATAAGTCCAATAACATTTCTAATAGGCATTCTATACCTTGAGAAATAATTGTAAAATATTACTTCAAAATCAAATGTCTTTAGAGCGTGGCAAATATGAAATAAGAAGCAAATAAATAAGGTGGCAAAAAATAAATGGTACACCCTTCTTCCATATACTTCTGATTAAATTTCAGCAGACCTCAGTCAACAACCCCTTAATGATAAACTGATAACTACAATATATGATAGGAGGGTGGGAAGGCCTTTTTTGTCCATTGTTATTTAAAAAAAAGATGACCTACATTAATACTTAAAACTAAAATGGAGAGAGTAGGTTCCTTGTTTACTATTGAGAAGAACATTTACTATTTTACTAGAGGGACACTGTACCCTATACCCAATGAGTCCTATAGCTCAGGTAAATGCAGAATTCCCATTGGATATCGAGACCAACATGGACAAGTACAAAGGAGATGAAGGGGAGCTTCACACTTAATTGAACAAGATGCTCATGGAGAAAAATATCTGGAGTCATGGATGGCAGAACTTCTAGCTCTACCAAAATCCCTGAGGAGGGGTTAACAAAAGTGTGGAGGTAGAATCCCTTGACTGAGGGGGAACACTTGCAAAGGAGCTGGTTTCTTCAATTAGGCAGAATCCTAGGTAAGAGGAAAAAAAGTCCTCTAGATTACAAAATATTCCCACACCCCTTGGAACTGGTATGGACCTTCTGAAGTGCATAGACCTAGAAGTATCAGATCAGGATCACCAGGGAAAAAAGATGCTTTATGTGACATCATAAAGAAGAGCCAAACCTTTTTCTCCATGGCACTTTCTCATGATCAACTGGACCCCTTCAGGCCCCACTCCCACTTTCTGACTCAGCAATTGCAAAATAAGTTCTCCAAAACTGCAGAGAATTTCAAAGGTGAAAATTTCTATCTAAATCAAAGAAAAGAAAATAACAAAACTTTGACTAAGGAGATAAGCAGATAAAACTAAAAGACAACTAAAGACAAAACTAAACGAAAACTAAAGACAAAATAGCAGTAGCATATATCAAATCATTCTAAATGCAAATGTTTTAATCAAAAGTCAGAGTAGTTGATTGGGTCAGAAAACAAGACCCATATTTCCATTGTCTCCAGGAGAACGATTTGAGTTAAAAAATAAACATATGCTATATTCAAAAAGCTGGAAAACAGTTCTACCAAAAAAGATAAACTAAAGGCTTCTCTGGTGGCACAACGGGTTAAGCGCAGCGCTGTGGAGCTGTTGGAGGCTGCAGCGTGAGTTTGATTCCTGGTGGAAGAGATTCCCACATGGTGCAGCAGGCCTCTCTTGCCCCTCCTGCTGCTCCCCTCAGTAGTGTATTTCCGTCGATCTGCCTGTTCTGCTTCCCGCTCTGTCTCTGGTGAACCTTCTCACCGCTTCACACCTCTGGCCTGCACCCCATCTTGTATGCAAAAATAAATCTTAAACAAAAGATAAACTAAAAAATCGTGAGGGACAGCTATACTTATAATAGTAAATTAGACATTCAAATTAAAAAAAAAGCAACAAGAAATAAGGATGGACATTATGTTATGATTAAGGCATCAACACATCAGGAGTACAGAACACTCATCAATATGTATGCACCAAATGAAAAAGCATCAACTCATAGAAGGCTAGTGAGTTCAACCAAATGTTAAAAATAAATTAATACCTATACTACTGAAACTCTTTCAGAAATTTGAGGAAGAAGAAATGCTCCCAAACGTATTTTATGAGGCCAACATTACTCTGACACCAAAAGCAGACAAGACAAACTACAAAAAAAAAAACAAAACAAAATCTATAGACCATTATGCCTGTTGAACATAGATACCAAAACCCTCAACAAAAATTTAGCAAGCTGGGTCCTCCCCAGTGGCTCAGCGGTTGAGCGCTGCGCTGTGGAGCTGTCGGCAGCGGCGACGTGAGTTCGACGCCCGGCTGGGGAGAATCCCACATGGTGCGGCAGACCTCTCCTGCCTCGCCCGCTGCTCCCCTCAGCAGTGTATTTCTGATCTGCCTGTTCTGCTCCCCACTCTGTCTCTGGTGAACCCTCTCGCCGCCCCGTGCCTCTGGCCTGTACCCCAGCTTGTATACATAAATAAAATTCTTTAAAAAAAAAAATTTGCAAGCTGAATTTGTCAATATATTTAAAGTGTCATATATATCAACAGAATTGGATTTATCTTAAGTATGCAATAATGAGTCAATATATACAAAATTATCAATTCATTCCATAATATACAAAAAGAAAGGACAATATAATTATATTATATTATATTATATTATATCAATTATATTATATTATAGTGCCAAGATGCTATTTTTCAGGATTTGTTATTCTTTTATGATTAAAAGTAATCAAAAGGGTGATAAAAAAACATGCTTCAACACAGTAAAGGTGATATACCACAAACCCACAGCTAACAATATATTCAATGGTGAAAAACTGCAAACTTTTCACTAAGATCAGATATATGACAAGGATCCCCAATAGCAACAAAACTATTTAACATTGTTTTGAAAGTCCTAGTTAGAGCAATTAGGGAAGAAAAATATATGAGGAATCCAAATTGTGAAAGAAGTAAAACTGTCACTATTTCAAGTCACATGCAAACACACAGAAAAAATTCAAGCCACTCAAAAGCCATCAAAAACAGTAGTTCCATATAGTAACATGGCAGAAAGTACAATCAACATAAACACTCAGTTGTATACTAAAATGCCAGAAATGAAGTAGCAGTGAAAAAAATCAATAAATTCATTACACTTACAAACACATAAAAATACTAAGTATTTAGGAATAAAATCAACAAAGATAAAGGACCTGTACAATGAAAACTATATTATTTTAAAATAAATATAAGACAAAAAATGGAGAGCTATCCCTTGCTATTTTGTTAGAAGAATTAACATTGTTAAAATGACCATCTTACCCAAAGCAACATATGGATTCATTGCAATCCTTTTCAAGGTTTTAATGACATTTCCCAAAGGCATAGGGAAAATATTACTGAAATTAATATAAAATGGTAAAGACACCAAATCATCAAAGCAATCCTGACCAAAAAAGAATGTAGGTATCACATATGCATCTATACTACATAACTATAGTAATCAAAATAATTTGAAATGAACTAAATTAGATGCACAAACTAATGAAATAGACTTCAGAGCCCAGGGATAAACCCACAAGTCTATGGAGAGTTAACTTATGGCCAAGGAGCTAAGAGTACAATGGAGAAAGAAAAATCACTTCAGCAAAAGTCTGTTTGAAAGCTATTCAGCCACATGCAAAATAATAATTTTAGGCCACTACAACACACCATGCACAAAAATTAAGTCAAAGTGGATTAAAGAGATAGAGGTAAGTGAAATCAAAAGTACAAAGGAGAAAACATAGGCAAGACACTTTGTGATATTGTTTTTCTTGATGTTTTTGGAACTGAATTTCCAACAGCAAGGGGAATTAAAGCAAAAAGAAATGAGATTGTATCTAATTAAATAGCTTATGCACAGCTAAAGAATCTACCATTAAAATGAAAAAAAGTACCCTACTGAGTATTAGAAGATATTGCACATTATGAATCTGAGGAGGGGATACTATTGAAGATCGACTAACAACTCATACAATTCAACAAAAAGAAACAACCTAATTAAAAAAAGGAAGAAGGAAAAATAGACACTTCCAAAGAAGACATACAGATGACTAATTGACAAATGTAAAAATGTTTGTCACTTACTAGAGAAATGCAAATCAAAACCACAATGAGATACTACCCATATCCATGAGAATGGATAATATCAAAAAGTCTAGAATCAAGCACTGGTGAAGTTTTGGGGCACAAGAACCCTCATACATGGTTGGTGGCAATATAGACCAGCCCAATGCCTATGGAAAATGGTATACAAGTTCTAAAAATAGTAAAAATAGATCTACTATATTGTCCAGCAAGTCCATTCCTAGGTCTGCACCCAAGAAGGCAAAAGCACTATTTCAAAGGGCTATATTTCCCATGTTCACTGCAGTACTATTTAAATAGTCAAGGTCTATTTAAATATTCCTATTTAAATAGTCCTAGGTCTGCACCCAAGAAGGCAAAAGCACTATTTCAAAGGGCTATATTTCCCATGTTCACTGCAGTACTATTTAAATAGTCAAGCTACGGAACATCTAAATTCCCAGCAACAAGTGAGTGGATAAGGAAGATACAAAAGGAAGAATGGAATAATGATAAACAACTTGCAACTGTGGGGTCAGTTCGCTTCAAAAAAGTACTGGTTCTCCAAGCCCCTGTTTCTTTACTAATAATATTTTAACTGAAATGTTATATATAGTAAATTATTTCCACTGCTGCTATCTAACTCATTCTTAAAAAAAAAAAAAAGACTAAGCAATATGAATATATTTGCACACCAGTGTTCTTAGCAACATCATCTATAAGAGCCAAAAGATTTTAACAGGGCCTCCTTGGTGGCGCAGCGGGTTAAGTCTTAGCTTATGAAGCTATCTGAAGTCACTGCAGCAAAGTTTGATCCCCGGCCAGGGAGCTGACCCACATGGCACAGCAGACCTCTCCTGTGTCGCCCACTGCTCAGCAGTGGACTTCGGTCTATCCGCCTGTTCTGCTCCCCACTCTGTCTCTGGTGAATCCTCTCACCATCCCACATCTCTGGCCTGCACACCAATTCTTGTATGCATAAATAAATAAATATTAAAAAAAATTATTAAAAAAAAAGATGATAACAACCCCATTATCCATTAACTGATGAATGAACAAAATTTAACATTTATATATAATGGGGTTTCATTGAATCTTAAAAAGGCATAACATTTATATACAGTACACTGTGGATGAACCTGGGAAACATGTAAGTAAAGTAATGCAAAACAAAATAAAGACAAATATTGAATGACTCTACCTATATGAGGAATTGGGTACAGTCATAGTCTCAGAAACAAAGTAGAATGGTGGTTGTCAGGTGCTTATGGGAAAAGAGAATTATGAGTGGTTACTCAGTTTCAGAATGGGATGGTGAAAAAATTTTGGAGCAATATAGGGATAATGTTTGTGTAACAATGAGAATGTATTTAATATCATTTGATTGTACACTTAAAATGGCTAAAATCTGAAAGTTTATGTCATGTGTACTTTACCACAATAATGAAAATAGTATGAATCACATGTGGAGTCAGAACTGAGAATATAATGTGTATTTACAAACTATGTCAGAATTCTTCAATATTAATTTTGCTAGAGCTGAGCTTAGGGATATCAATTTTAAAATAATGAACTTTAATAATCATTAAAACTCTAAATAACATCTTAGACAGTAATTGGAGAGGTAATTAGACCTGTCAGTTTACTAATGTTTGCAATTATAAAAGCAATGCTTCAAAAAATAAGACAATAAATGCTAAGCCTCTTTCTAAAAAGCACGAACACTTCTGACTGCTTGGTAATACAAAGACAGGTCTGAATGAAGAACGCAAATAAGTATAGAAACTATATAGAAGACATGTCCACGGTTATAATGGGGCTGGGCTTGATCTACTTAGCTTTATATTTTAATGAATAGAGATTCTTTACCTCAACCATTTAAGGAGGAAAATAAACCACTAAAATTATTTTGGAGATTTAATATAAAAAAAATTATGTAGGCCTCCCCGGTGGCGCAGCGGTTGGGCGCTGCGCTGTGGAGCTGTCGGCAGCTGCGATGCGAGTTCGACGCCCAGCCGGGGAGAATCCCACATGGTGCAGCAGACCTCTCCTGCCTCGCCCGCTGCTCCCCTCAGCAGTGTATTTCTGATCTGCCTGTTCTGCTACCCGCTCTGTCTCTGGTGAACCCTCTCGCCGCCCCACAGCTCTGGCTTGTACCCCAGCTTGTATGTATAAATAAAAAAATAAATCTTTAAAAAAAAAATTATGTAGTATCTCAGCAATCTCCTTATTTCATCAACATTCAATCCCAGTTAGTTTACTTTCCCATAGATATTGAATATGGTTTCTTTTGCAAAGTACTGTCCTCAGTTCATTTTCATTGTTAAAATTATAATTAACAGACTATGTCACAAACTCTCTGTTTTAATGGGTGTGTACCTGTGTGTGTATGTGCCTGTGTGTGAGTGACTCTTTTGTTCTTAAATCCATGTTACCTTATGTTTTATGCAAGAACTTCCTAACCTGTTTCAATTTCTAGCATCCTTAGAGTCTCAATAATTGGACTCAGTAATTAGTTTATATTGTTCAGAGACCAAAATAATTTTATGAATAATTTTATTTTTTTAAAGTTGTTAGATCCAACTAGGGACTTATATCCAAAAAGTTAGTAAGTATATGAAATGAAGAGACTAATCAGAAGAGACTGGCAAGGGGCCTCCCCGATGGCGCAGCGGTTAAGCGCTGCACTGTGGAGCTGTCGGCAGCGGCGACGCGAGTTCGACGCCCAGCCGAGGAGAATCCCGCATGGCGCGGCAGACCTCTCCTGCCTCGCCTGCTGCTCCCCTAGCAGTGTGTTTCTGATCTGCCTGTTCTGTTCCCCACTCTGTCTCTGGTGAGCCTTCTCGCTGCCCCACGCCTCTGGGCTATACCCCAGCTTGTATGTATAAATAAAAAATAATTTTTTTTTAAAAAAAGAAGAGACTGGCAAAAGGGTGGAAGATGAAGATACTAGGTCCACCTCCCCTACTTACAACTACATTTTATGTACCTAAAGACAATGGCCTCTGGATGATGAATGGGCGATGTTCTGTAACCATCCCAGACTGGGTAAGTTCCTCATCGATTCACGCAGACTCACTGTTTTATTAGCTGTTCTCATAATATTCTTCACTGTACTCCATCACACTCCACCGTACTCCGCCACAAGGTCTTCTGCTGCCTCTCTCTGTTCTCTGCCGCTTTATATGGTTAGTCTCTCAGCTCAGGTGCACCCACTCACGCATGCCCACGCCCTATTCCAGGTGCCACCATCAGGCACATGTGTAGTATTGCAGGTGTCAATCATTCAATCTAATGGTGGTAGGGCAGAACATCCTGATCAATCTTTCACTTACCCTACAGGTGACTACTGTATGTAGAGGGATAACACAGCAGAGGGGAGTATGGAAAAGTTCAATTTGTGTTTGAAGCATAACAACAGTGCAACACAAGAGAAGTGGGGTGGCTGTCATACTGAATCTCTCTTCTATTACTGACTAAAGGGCTTCTGCTCTCACTGAGGACTTTTGAAACTGGAACTGTGCTGGAGAGTTAATGTGTAGGATGGAGGATCTACTTCTGGAGAACTTCAGGAGTAGGCTTGCAGAGACTTGAGGGGGTATGGCAGATGAGTATATCCGTATCTGCAAATGCATATACTATTGTAGGGTAAGTGAAAGAATGATCAGGATTTCCCACCCTACCGCCATTAGGTTTAATGATAGACCCCTGCAGTCCTGCACACGTGCCTGATGGTGCCACCTGGAGTAGGGTGTGGGCATGCGTGAGTGGGCCCACCTGGGCCTGGAGAGACAGTATATAAGGGTGGTGTCACAGATGCAGCAGCAGCAGTAGGAGAGAACAGAGAGTGGTGGCAGAGGATTGTTGGGGGTGCAGCAGAGAGATCATGAGTAAACACCAGAGAGCCCAGAAAGAGTTAAGATTTGCTGGGACTGGAGGTCTGCCTGCCTACAGGCCCACAGTCCCCCTTGCCTGCCCTGTGCCTGGTTGCCTCACTGCAAAAGATAATTAAAAGCCTAAAAAGCCACTGAGGGCTCCAGGACTCCTCCTTGACCTGTCTGCCTGAATCATAAGGAACCTGCCCTGTGACTTGCTGGTGCTACAACTATATAGCCAGATAGTAATCAGTCATCCAGAAACAGATAGAAAAGCAACTTGAAGCCCTAAAGAGGAGTTTTGTGGCAAGCAAGCAAGCAGGCAAGTGGGGGTGGAGGAGGGGACAGGAGGCTTTGGATTAAGGAGGCCTCTCAGCCCCCTGAAAATCTTCTCACTCTTTCTCTAGGCTCTCTCTGGCATCCTCTCAGTCTCCCCTCTTCTGTAGTGAAGCCACTTGTCCTCCTGTTTTATTCCTGCCTCTAGGCTCAGATATGCACATTTACACCTGCACGCACACCTGTGCTGCAGGTGTCCACAATTAGGCCTGAATGTCCGATGCGCCTAAGTGCCTTCTGCATTAACACCATCAAGACCACAGGTGATAGCCACAGACTCTAGTGGTGTAAAAAGCCTGATTAATTCATTTATCCTGCAGCGAGTCATGCAGGAAAGGGCACCATTCACACTTCCAAGCTCTTGTGTTTGACCTAAAGGGGTCATGCATTTTCCAAAATTGGCTGTAAATGTTTTTCAAATAATTTCTTTCACTCTGTGGCTTCTTTTATTCTAGTAGAATTTTGTTTCTTATTGTTTATTTATTTTTTTAAAATTTATTTATGCATACAAGTTGGGGTACAGGCCAGAGGCGTGGGGCAGCGAGAGGGTTCACCAGAGACAGAGTGGGGAGCAGAACAGGCAGATCTACGGAAATACACTGCTGAGGGGAGCAGCGGGCAATGCAGGAGAGATCTGCCGCGCCATGCGGAAATCTCCCTGGCAGGAAATTGAACTCCTGCTGCCTTGGCTGCGGATAGCTTCATAGTGCTGCATTTAACCCATTGTGCCACCAAGGGAGGCCCTAGAAAGCACATTTTTAACAATATGCATAAACACTAAGCATTCACTAGAAAGTATTGTTGTTGTTGTTGTTGTTGTTATTATTTTTAATAATGGGAATTTAGAATAAAATTCCAATTTGACAAACCCTTCTTTAGGTTCATAGTCTCTTCCACATTCTTCATAAAAGCAATAATTTATGAAATAAAATATTGTCCCTAGTGACCTGAAGAATTAATTATAAATGTCCCAAATCAGCCCAAATCTACAATTGGAAAGCAGGTTTAACTTCTCTCATAATACGGTTCTATGTGGATATTTATATTTTGGTTCAGAGAATAAACAGAAACGCTTCATATAATTGTCTCCTAAATGTCAGCAGGAAAAATAACAAAAATAAGTTCAAGTAACAGCATTCATTTTTCACAGTCTGAGAAAACCTGAAAACAATCCTCAAAGGGTTTAACCAAGGGTAATTAAGATAAAGCTCTCCTAAAAATGTGATGTGCCCTTGAATTCTTTATATTAGAAAGTAGTATCTGAAAATATACATTTATAAACATAATTAATTTAGCAAATGACCCCAGGTTATAATGATAAAAATTTACTCGACAAGAACAGGAAATAAGCTAGTTTCTCCACAGAGCTAATTATTTAATTATGGGACATAGTTGTTGAACTCTGTAATCTTTCGAAATTACAGGAGCTCCAGTGGTGACACATATATTTTTCTTTTACTGTTGAGTTATGGAATTATTTTTCACATAGTCCTGGAGTCAGGGGCTATTTATTAGTTTTAGTACATAGTAATTCAATTTGATTTTTTTTATTGATTTACTTCATCATCGGTATCATTTATGTTGATTTTGAGTTCAAGTGTCACTCAAGACATTATGAACTTCCAAGTGGAAGTGTCCTGTCTTTTTTGTGACCTTCATAAGCAAAGTAAAAACAGAGAAGCAACAAAGTCATATTCAAATTATTATTGTTATTAATTTTTCTATGCTCTTTTTTAATTTATATCTGATTTTAGTAGTTTGGAGCAAAGCAGAAAACTTTAAAGGGAGATGGAGGAAGTGAGAGCTATGAGAATTATCAATTTCAGGATTCATGGTCTGAGGACAAATTGTAATTCAAATCTTACCTTATATTTATTCTAATTTTGCTTGATGAAAGAAACTTTAAAAATATTATTTTATTTCAAGGCCAGATGTGAAGGATAACAGTAAAGTAGAAAGAGATAAAGGGGTTCATTTTTTTTTTTTTGTGCACATGTGCATTACTTAAATGACCCTTAGGAAAATTAATCAATTTCTATAAACCACACAGAGTTAATTGATATAATAGAGTCTATTCTCATGACTATTCCATAATAGTACCTATAAATATTTAATAGATAAGAGAGATAACAATTCACAGTGTTTTTAACAAAATAAATCATTTTTCTTAGTAAGAACAAAATCAAATGAATTTCACTCACTTTAGTACAGATTTTGTTTATATATAACAATGGCACTATTGAATAACAAGTAAGTAACAGGGTATATGCTTGGTGGTTTCTCACATATAGTTTTTTTTTTAATCTTCACAAAATCCTGGAAGTTTTAAATCATCATTTTATGGAGGAGAATGTTGATGCCCAGTGAGGCTCAGTAACATTTCTAAACTAATACACCTAATAGATCAAGAATGCATAATTATAGACCTCACAATAATGTATGAGTATTCATTACTTTTATTTTATTTATTTATTTATTTATTTATTTATTTATTTATTTATTTATTTATTTATTTTACGCATACAAGCTGGGGTGCAGGCCAGAGGCGTGGGGTGGTGAAAGGATTCACCAGAGACAGAGTGGGGAGCAGAACAGGCAGATCAATGGAAATAGACTGCAATGGGAGCAGCCGGCGAGGCAGGAGAGGTCTGCTGCGCCCTGTGGGAATTTCCCTGGCCGGGCGTCGAACACCGTCACTGCTGCCGACAGGGCCACAGCGCAGTGCTCAACCGCTGCACCACCAGGGAGGCCTTTCATTACTTTTAAATAAACATTTTTTTCAGATTAAAATTCAGCTTTTAATAATCTTCTGTTAACAGTCTGGGGAATATTATGCTAATATTATTTGATTTTTCCTTGAAATTCAGAAGGTAACTTAGATCAAAAACCCTATGCAGAAGAATTAAGGAGCAGGGCAGTACCTCTATTCTAAAGCACTGTGGAGCTGAAATGAATGATATCTTGTGGTATTGTGGCAAAGCCACCTGTGGTCTAGCCACTAACTGGAACTGAGGGTGAGTGTGACAGTAGCTGTTCAATATGCAGACACTGAGGCTTGACAGAGCATGGTGGCTGGACAGCAGATAACTGATAAGAATTCTGATCCAGGTCCTCCCTGGTGGCGCAGTGGTTGAGCGCTGCCCTCTGGAGCTGTCGGGAGCGCGCCATGTGAGTTCGACGCCCAGCCAGGGAGAACCCCACATGGTGCGGCAGACCTCTCCTGCCTCACCTGCTGCTCCCCTCAGCAGTGTATTTCTGATCTGCCTGTTCTGCTCCCCACTCTGTCTCTGGTGAACCCTCTCACCGCCCCATGCCTCTGGCCTGTACCCCAGCTTGTATGTATAAATAAATAAATCTTTAAAAAAAAAAGTAAATGTGGGTGAAAAATTAAAAAAAAAAAAAGAATTCTGATCCACTGACACCATGTGCCTTACAATTGCAAAAACCATGCTCTCAGGACATAGGACCTCATACAGGATGGAGGAATCATCACAATAATGGAAGTTGCTGGTCCAGAGCTCCCATTTGCTCAGCAACAGTTACCTAGTTTTCCTTCCCACCCATGTAGCATAAACAAGAAAGACATGAATTTTAACCTGGCTTCTTACAGCCCCTAAACATGTCAGTGTTTCCACTTCTTCATCTGTCTTCCAGTGTGAGGATACACCTGAGGGTATGTTTCCTAAATTATGAAGTTTGGCCTAAGTGTCCGTTGATTTGAGAACTGAGCATCAGACCTGTCGTCTAGTATGCAGAGGCCTTCCCACACACTAGCCAAAATGAACATAAAATGTAGTTAATCACAGCATTTAGGAACAAGAGCTATTTGAGAACAAGTGATAAGTACTCAGTGTCTCGGTGTGCTTGTCTATAAAACAGTGATCATGACTGACATGGTTTATACATAAGACATAGTGTATGTGAACGGATTAGCACAGGTCCACAGGAGTCCTATATATATACTGTCATATACATATATACATATACTGTCATATATATATATATATTTATTTATTTATTTATTGTTATTTATATCTTTTACATTTTGTATTCCCCTTGGGTAACCCACCACCAATTCACCCGTGACCCATCTCCGTGGTCCCTTGTGTCCTTTTCTACTTCATTTTGTGCCTTTATCCTCCCCCTCCCCCAACCCCCTCCCCCAATCTGAGTGTCTAATTTTTTGGAAGCTCACATCTAACATATTTTCCTCTGACAATCTGAGCTCGTTCAGATGACAGGAGAAAGTTTGGAGCTATGGTCATGCACAGCATGATGCCTGGTAGAGTAATAGTGGAATTAATGAAACACCAGGCTCCCAAGATTGCCTGAGGATAAAATGAGAACCAATCATTCATTTGTATGTTTATTTAGTAAATGTCATATATGAACATATTGTAAAATATTCTGGGAAGGACAGAGATTGGAGCAAGGTGGCATCAGAGGAAGTTCACTGTTGATTCCAGGAGGATAAAATTAAAATTGGCAGAGGGCACTAGACTAGAGGGCCCTATGACTTGTGACAAAACTTCAGTACCTCTTGGACATTGGGGATGCATCAAGGTGCATAATGGACTGTGCCAGATGGAACAATGGGGAGAGTCAACCCATTCAAGAAAATATAGATGAAGAGAGATGTGTGGGACCTTCAGATTGTACACATGTCTGATGTGCTAACCTTGAAATGTGCTCCTGTGTTTGGTTAGTGCCTGGGCAGGAAAGAGCTGAGAAGTGTGCAGGCATACCTGTGACTGAGGGGAGAAGTGTGGAGGAACTGGGGTGTGGCTAGCAGGTCAAATCCATGGTGAAATGGATATTGTACTGGACAGTGCTCATCTCTACCTTCAAGACTAATGCAGACCTTGTGAAACACTCTGAAACCATACAGACCATAGACACATGGGTTTGGAATCCCAGAGAAGGCCTATATGCAGTGTCAAAAACACAAGTTATACCCTGCCCACTTATTCTCAGCAGTAACAGACCCCTACAGGGACCACACACCCCCAAACCTATAAGTTAGTTAATTTTACTGATACATAAGATATAGAAGCCCCTATAGAAGCCCCTTTATATTATTAAAATAATATAAAACCACAAGAAGCTTAAAAAAAATAAGAGAAATCCAGCAACTCCCTCAGTTCTATACCCTCTAAATTACTGTTAAGGACACTTGAAAAAAAACATCAAACTTGCAGGCAGCAAATTGAGCAGATCAAGCAGTATAATATGCCACCTTGAGTCATCAAGGGAACATTTCACCAGAAGGACAGAACTACTTTTCAGAATCCAACAACAAAGAAAAAGATCTTTTCTTCCTATAATTGTCATGCTAAAGAAATTGGTAGAAATGAATAAAACACAGAAAAGTTTATCAAAGCCATTCAAGAAAACAGAAAAACAACTGAATGTCCTGAGAAAATTAATGACAAAAGATAGAAAATTTCAATAAATTTAAATAAGAAAATAGCAGATACATAGAGGGGATAGAGCCACTACAAATAGAAGGGATAGACAGAGAGGATAAAAATTTCTAAAGAAAACTATGAGAGAAAATAGATCAAATGGAAGATCAACTCAGTGACATCAAAGAATTAGGACTAAGACTAAAGAGAAATATAAAAAAAAAATGAAGAAATAGTTTGACAATTGTTTGACAAAATCACAAAAGGTAACTTAAGAATAATGGCATACCAAAAGGAGAAGAGAGAAAAAGAAGGGAACAGAGCACTAATTCAAAGAAATAATGGAGAACAGCTTCTCAAACTTGGAGACATAACTAAGTATACAAGTGTATGAAGCTTTAGAAAAAACCATGTTTATCTAAACATAATAAGACCTACACAAGATAGATAGTGATGAAACATCTAAGTGTCTGACATATGAATCTTTATTACATTTTTGGTTAACCCTTTGCACTTGAGCAGCGCTGCTACAGTTCTCAGGCGTTTTAATGCATCCACCTGAGTGGCGCCACTACCCCGCCGGAGCGGTTTGGAACTCAATATGTTTATTTCCGATGTGTGATAAGATATTCTTATCGCAATTACTTTCGTGGATTAGGATCAGCCTGCATCCTTAGCCAATTCTTAACTTAGCTTAGTTAGTCTCAGCTTAGCATTTGCCTAAAACAGTCTTACAGTGAGAATAGCAGTTTAAAAGTTTTTGAGCCGTATAAAAAATGGATGAAGATCAAATCAGTTCAAGTTCAGACAAATTCGACTTTTCGACTTTGAACAAGCATGTTACATCGATCCATGATACAGTACACTATGAAATGAAAGAATCCAGTGGGGAAGATAGTGATGAAATAAGAGGTGTGAGACATGTCCTGAAAAACCAAGGCTGCATCTTGGGGATTGTTTTACTAAATATCACACAAAAACTAATTACAGAGTGTAATATTTAACAGATTTTGTTGTATTCAATGTAAAAATAAATAAATTGGTGAAATTTTATTATTTGTATACGTTTGTTTGAGTATAAAATGATTTCAAAGTACCTGTAAAACGCTTCGCTAATACAGCTGAAATCATCTTGAGTTGCTGGTTCGCCCGTGCTTAAAAGGCCTCAAGTGCAAATCACATAGATACATGCAATCTTATGTTCAATACAGTACTATGTACAATTGCCAAATTTATGAAAACAAATTAAGAACACAAATATAGTTGATCGTATTAAAAAAGATGTGATATATGTGTGTGTGTTTATATAGATATACACACATACACACATACATGGGATACTATTCAAGTATTAAAAAAAGATGGTTGATGTTGTGGAATATAAAGGGAGATAACTTTCTGGAGTCAGGCTTTGGGTACTTTGATGGTGTGTATGGCATGGTAACTTAAATTTGAAGAGGTCTGAACTTTTATACCTAAGTCACACACAGTATTATATGCCAACATTATTTCAATAAAAATGATACATTAAACAATTTAAAAATAAAGATCAATAAAATAAAAAATGTAATAAAAGTGAATAATCAGAGAAATGCCTAAAAATACAAGGGAAAACAAATTATTAGAATAAACAAATTTAAAAAATGTCCTGTTGAATTGTAAATATTCTAAAGCACTCTCAATTTTTGTATTCATATCAATGAGATGTCAATTATGTTCTAGCAAGTATATAATGAGAACATTTAGACTATCAAAAATAATTTGTATATGTGCTTTGATTCACTCAAAAAACACTTATTGCAGGCCATATAGAGTCATGCACTGCCCTCAGCTCCTGAAATACAAAGAAAAAAATGCATTTTCACTTCTTTATGGTATTAATCTTGTGCAGGAGCTAGATAATTTCAATGGAGAATATTCAATTCAAGATTAAATACACACCTTGAGAGTGTAGAAAGTGCTGGCTGATTTAATCCTGGATTTGAGAAGATTGTGTCACAAACATTTCTTTGTATGTAAACCTTCTATTTACTTAGGGACAGTCTCATTATTAAAGTAAACTTCTTTGCAATCAACCTTAACTGCTATAAATATTTGTTGAGTACAAGTGTTACTAAACTGAGTATGTGAAATGTACTTTATATTTACCACATGAAAGAATAATAACTGACATAACTACCTGCTGATTCATTTACTCTCCTCCATATTTCAGGTTGTTTTAATTTTGATACCCAATCATTGTTTGAAATATCAGTAGCACAGGGAGAATGAACTTTTCGGGAAGAATATGTTTCAAATCAGAGTTTGCTATAGCCAATAGCAGTCCATCTGACACTGAATCTAAGATTTGATACCCATGTTAAGAAAGATGCTTACACAGTGTTGTTTTGCTAGAAGCATTGCAAAGCCTCAAGCATTTTTAAAAACATCTTTCTTAAAATGGAGACCATTTGTCATTTCTCTACTGAGTTAACAGTGTTAGAAATGTATGTGATTTTCTTGCTTCCAATTTCATTATTTTTAAAAGCTACACATTTGACTCAATTCATCTTTTTGATTACTTATAATTTGAACGGCTAAAAATGTACCTCTCAGATTCATTTTCCCTGTAAATATGTTGGCTTTAAATTACACATGTCTATATGAGAGTAAATAGCTCTTGAAATGTTTATTAAAGTTGAGATATCATAGAATTATTATAGCTTTTGAGATCCTGTCTCTGTAATTTGGTAGAAAATGCTATTAAATTTGCCAATACACATTATATTAATGGTGTGTTTGATATAATGTATCATTCAGTAGGTTTAAGAAAACAATACAGTGATTTTTTTTCTAATTGGTAGGCTTCTTCTTACTGCTATTTTCCTTGATACATTTTACTGATAGATTATATCAAAAGAGAAATAATATGTGTAAGAGAAACATGCTATGCAGGTAAAATACAATTTATATGTGGAGGCATTATCATTAAATTAATGTTGTTAAGGGATTAAATATATTTGAGTTCATATTTTCTAATGCTCGTCAAATGTACAAAAATAATGTGGAAATGGAAAAATTACAGGTTGATTCAGAAAAAGTAGTTATCAAAGAAATTGATTACAAATAATGCACATATCATGTATTCTTATTGCTTTGCTTATATGAATTCTGCTATTATTCTGAAAGTTATTTACATATAAACTTAAAACATAGGGTCTGTATTTGTTTATGGTATATTTTGGAAGTATTTATACGAGTTGTGTGCTTCAGTGTAAGTCACTTGTTTCTTCTCGAGGTTTGTGACCCTTACAATGAAGGTAATTTTTTTCCCAGGTAGAAGGAAATTGTAAGCCAGAGAGCTGTAAATCTGATGGTTATGCATTGTAAGATATTATGATTAAGACCTTAACTGCAGATAATGGAATACCACATAATCTAAATTTGAATGTCTCTCCTGATATGCCACCAAGATTTATTTTTCTTTGTTGTTGTTACTTCTGGTGGTGAATGAAATCCTGACTCTAAACTTCCGACTTTACACTTGGACCCGATATCCTATTGTCTGTGTTCAGATTTCTCTAAGACTGCTACTTCTCACCCACTACCATCACAGTCTCTTCCTATTTTGAACAGATCTAGAATAACAACTTGCTTTTTTCCAAGCAAAAATCATTAATTGGAATGTGACTGTGAGCCTGACTGTACTTTGAAGTAATGATGTATGACTGTCTTCTCTTAGAACTGATAGAATTAGGAAAGAAATAGATATAGAAAGTGTTGAAATACTTCACCAAAAGTAAATTCTGGGCCTCCCTGGTGGCGCAGCAGTTGAGCGCTGCGCTGTGGAGCTGTAGGCAGCGCGCGATGCCAGTTGGACGAAAGGCTGGGAGAATCCCACATGGTGCGGCAGACCTCTCCTGCTTCGCCCGCTGCTCCCCTCAGCAGTGTATTTCTGATCTGCCCATTCTGCTCCCCACTCTGTCTCTGGTGAACCCTCTCGCCGCCCCATGCCTCTGGCCTGTACCCCAGCTTGTATGCATAAATAAATAAATCTTAAAAAAAAGTAAATTATTGGACTCAAATTAAAATATTTCTTACCTAAAGTATTTTGGTGATATTCTGTATTGTTTATCTTAAATGAGTGTAAAAGTCATAATAGAAAAATAGAGTACAATTCCCATGAATCTTTCACCCATATACCCCAAATTATATATCTAACAGCCAAAGGATCTTGTTAGATTAGGATATTGAATACTAACTGCTATTAACTGAGGTTTACATCTTGTTGAGAATTCAGTGTATTTCTGTTGATCTGCCTGTTCTGCTCCCCACTCTGTCTTTGGTGAACCCTCTTGCTGCCCCATGCCTCTGGTATGTACTCCAGCCTGTATGCAAAAATAAATAAATCGTAAAAAAAAATATGAAGTAAATATTCTCTTTAAAGGAAAGTATGATTATTTTCATAAGTTATGGATATTAAACTAGGGTGATTCATTTAGCTATGTCAAAATTCTGTTTCCATTTTCTATAAGACATTTTTTCATAATGCAGATGCTCATTCTATTTAAACTATTATATATCATTTCCCATTTTTCATAAATATATACCATACCCTTTGATATTGGAAAGAAGGAAAGAATTAAAAATTGAAAATATGCATGGTTAAAATATTAGTTTAAAATTAAAAGATCTGAGTATAGTGCCTAATTTCCAAACCTCTGATAATTTAGACATTTAAAAATGTTGAATTCTCTTTAGAATTAAATTAGAAAGTTTATTATCTTTATTTGTTAATGTCAGATGTCTACCTTAAAGGCCCAGTCAGTTGTGATAGCACTTTATGATAGATTTTTTTTTAAAGATTTATTTATGCATACAAGCTGGGGTACAGGCCAGTGGAGTGGGGTGGGGAGATGGTTCACCAGAGACAGAGTGGGAAGCAGAACAGGCAGATCGAGGGAGATACACTGCTGAGGGGAGCAGGGGGCGAGGCAGGAGAGGTCTGCTGCACCATGTGGCAATCTCCCTGGGGGGCATGGAACTCGTGTTGCCAACAGCTCCACAGCATAGGGCTTAACCGCGGCGCCACCTGGGACGCCCAAATTTACCTTATCTTTTATCCTTAGTGAATATATTACTTTCATATGTCTTCTTATTTGAAGCTGTGCCTTGGCTTTCATGAGGACAATTATTTTGTTACAATCACTTCTGTTTTATTTTTCTTCATCAGTTCTCCAGAATTACCATGTTTTATTCCTGATATTCCAAGACTAATTATCAAACATTAATCTAATTGAATTGAAGTGGCTATCTCTCAGCCCAACCAGGGAAAGCTTCACTATCACTACTTGATATTAATATTAAAAGGGGAAGAAAAAAAAATCAAAAAAATAAATTTGAGATAGAGCATGGCAAATTCATAGACATATCACTAAAAAGTCACTTAACGATTCGGTTTACATAACATTATTGTACCTTGTGACTCTGCTTATCTACATAGTAACCATAATGTTAGGTATTAATGTAACCTGCAATATTAGACACTCCATACTGATGTTAAAGAAAACATTCATGGATCTAATTATATAGTTTGCCGATAACACCCCACAGAATAGCATGTTGCAAATGTATATTGGGAAAGCAGAGACTTAAACATTTTCAAAGAATTGTTTGTCTTCATATGCTTTATAACACTGACCCAACATTCCATACTCAAAGTCATTATCAACTTGTGATTTATAGTGCTCATAAGGAATAACTGCAGTTTGTCTATATTTAGCTAATGTATTGAACATTTGCCCACCTCCCAATGAGTCTGATTCAGTTGGCTAGTTAGGGGCTTGAGAATGTACATTTTAAAGCATCCCAGGTATTTCATCCATGCAAGTAATATTTGAGAGCCATTGGATTACCATCAATACTTTTAATTACATAAGTGTCCTGTTTCCAAAGCACACTCATTGTGGTTTAAAAGGTTAAATGTTAGGCCATCTGTTATTTTTTTTTTTTTTTGCCTATAATTAAGATAGATCTTAGACTTTAGCAATATTTTATACATCAAATAGAAGTAGAAAATAGAAAACCTGTTTAATAACTCTTCAAAAAAACCTGGTAACATAGCATAACAATAACTATTTCATAATATGTTACCCATTAAAATAAATGTGCCAGTGTTTCAACTGGAGAATCACACTGAAGAAAAAAAAAATGATTTTGTTCAGAAAATTATTTAGAAAAATAATGAATTTTCTTTTGAAGCTTCTTACTCAGTAATGGAAGGAAAGCACTGATGTATTCCCTTCACTGGAGCAGTAAAATTTGCTAGAATAGTACACATAAAACAAAATAGGAACTAATAAAAAAATATGTTATTTTGCCCAGATACGTTGTTGACAGGTACTAGAATGTATTATTGATGATTTAAAGAAACATGTTCTAGGAAAATTAGGCACTGTGGGAGATTTAATGTGAAATTACATGACAGTTTACACATTTTCAACGCATCTCACTTTATTTTTGAGATTATGTTTCACAAACTAATACATCAAGCAGTGTCTTACTGTAAGCTACTAATGTAAAAGTACAATGAAATCAAATGCTTTATAAAATAAATGATATTTCTAAAATATTTTGGGAAAAAGCAAAATGTTCTGGGCTATTGGTACAAAGCTCATACCATGCATAATTTTTTTTCATAGAAAAATCTGTATTTTTCCTAGAAAAGTTATTGTTTCTTTACACAGATATAAAACAGTTCCACAAATTATTCATGATGTTATTCATGTCACTAAATTTACAAAGTGAGATCTTTAAAACTTATGATAGATTTTATAAAGACCTAGAAAATAGTTGTGAAAATCTTTCAGCCATGGAAATGTATGATGGCTCTATTTTGGCAAAGTAAAATAATTGAGTAAGAATGTGTTGCTTTATTTTTTTTTTACAAATATAACTATTCCAAATTTGTTGATCCTTTTTTTAATATTAAATGCCCATTAGTACTACACTATACTATTTGGTAGATTATATTTAAAAATATAAATATAATCTATTCTTGTAGCATGAAGGTTACGATTTGAACATGAGTGATAATGTTTTGTGAAAGACAATTCTGTTAATAATTAAAATCATATAATAATATAATAATGCACAGTGAATTCTATAATAAAATATATAATACATACTTTTTAAAAAATATTTATTTATTTATGCATACAAGCTGGGGCACAGGCCAAGGCGTGGGGCAGCGAGAGGGTTCACCAGAGACAGAGTGGGGAGCGGAACAGGCAGATCGACGGAAATACACTGCTGGGGGGAGCAGCGGGCGAGGCAGGAGAGGTCTGCCGCGCCATGTGGGAATCTCCCTGGCCGGGCGTAGAACTCACGTTGCCGCTGCCGACAGCTCCACAGCACAGCACTTAACCACTGCACCATCAGGGAGGCCCTATAATACATAAATTATATAACAATAATATGTAATAATATTTTAAAATATGAACATTTAAATATTTTGTAGCTTTGTTATCTAAAATAATTTGTATGTCTTAATGTTTAAATGTGGACTCTTAAAAATGTTGAAATATTCTACTCTAGTTAAAGCATTTCAAAATTAGTATTTTCAATAGAATTTGAAGCCTATTTATAAGAACAACATCAAGATGATAGAACTTTAACCTTTCAATTTTAACAAAAATATTTATATGTCAAACATACAAACAAAAAAGGAATATTTTATATTTAGCTGGCATTCCTCTGCTTGAGTATATTTGTTTCTATTATATATATTTGTGAAATCTCATATTCAGATATCACAGGTAATATAACCAATTATCAAAAAAACTAAAATTAAAAACAAAGTCAAAATTACATTCCCAAGGTGTTAATCCCAAATATTCAGAAATAATATAAAAAGTACTGTGTTTGATAACGTTTTATTTTATGTTTTTTAAGTTTTTAATTATTTTAAAAGATTTATTTATTTATGCATACAAACTGGGGTACAGGCCAGAGGCATGGAGCAGAGAGAGGGTTCACCAGAGACAGAGTGGGGAGCAGAACAGGCAGATCGATGGAAACACACTGCTGAGGGGAGCAGCAGGCAAGGCAGGAGAGGTCTGCTGCGCCATGTGGGATTCTCCCCTCCAGGTTGAGGAACTTGCGATGCAGCTGCCTACAGCTCCACAGCGCAGCACTTCACTGCTGCACCACCAGGGAGACCCAGTAAAGTTTAAATTATCTATAATATTGTAGGGAAGTTCAAAAAATTTTAAAGTTAACATATAAAAATAAAATCTTTAATTTAAAATTGTATTTATTTTACTTTATAAATTTTATTCATCTAGTTTTTTTAGCATAAAATGTAAAATATTAATATAGCATGCAAATTGTATTCAAATATATAAGGTTTATGTCATTTTTATTTCATTTTGCAGCTGCATATTCCAAAGGATTGGATTCACCAACAGATTACTGTGCTCATGTAGTAAAACCTCTTTTGACAGCCACAAATTGCATTCTAAATTCATTTACTAGTCTTAGACTGGTTTGTGAAAGAGAGGTGAATGGATTATTGTTATTAAAATCCAGAGAAAATTAGTGATGTGCTGATAAAGGTTTAAAAACATAAATGAAAAGAAACTCTCATTTATATTATTTAATGATTTCCTAATAAAATATTCCCACCACACCAGATTTCAAGTTACTAAAAGGACATCAGTAGAAATGGAACTTGGGTATTAATTCTTGTTCAGTTGTTCCAGCACACTGCTGGAGAAGTCCATATGCTGTTGCTAGGGAATTAATCCACTTTAATTTATCAAAAATTATACATGACATTCTAGGAAAAACTATTGACCCAGGGCCTCCCCGGTGGAGCAGCGGTTGAGCGCTGCACTGTGGAGCTGTCGGCAGCACAACGCGAGTTCGACACCCGGCCAGGGAGAATCCCACATGGCGCGGCGGACCTCTCCTGCCTTGCCCGCTGCTCCCCTCAGCAGTGTATTTCTGATCTGCCTGTTCTGCTCCCTGCTCTGGCTCTGGTGAACCCTCTCTCTGCCCCATGCCTGTGGCCTGTACCCCAGCTTGTATGTATAAAAAAAAAAAAAAAACTATTGACCCAAATTTTATTTTATATAAATAATTAATTTTATTAAGGAGAAATTGGTTTGTAATAATCTATATGACTCAGATACAGGATCACAATTCTACAGAGCTATGTTACCATATACACATGCTGCCAAAGCATACCCAGAATTTCTTGTCTTTTAAATTGTTTCCTACAATATCAAATAACTACACTGTATATACTTTTTCGATCAATGGTGTTTTCTCATTTTGATCATTTTCATTTTCACACTCAAAAATCTAAGCTATAGGCATGTGTATTCTCTATGTATAAAAAATAGGATTGGAGAGTGAGGAAGGGAAGGCATACTTCTGCATAATAATTTTACAAGACTGCATATAAAAATAACACACATTTGGCCTTTCCTGGTGGTGCAATGGGTTAAGTGCAGCGCTGTGGACCTGTTAGCAGCTGCTGCGCAGAGTTCTATGCAAGGCCAGGGAGATTGCCACATGCCGCAGCAGACCTCTCCTGCCTCTCCCGCTGCTCCCCTCAGCAGTCTATTTTGTTCCATCTGTCTGTTCTGCTCCCCACTCTGTGTCTGGTGAACCCTTTCACTGCCCCACACCTCTGGCCTGCACCCGAGCTTATATGCAAAAATAAAAAATAAATCTTAAAAAAAAAAAAAAACACATTCCAAATACTCAATTGGAAAATAGCTATTAAATGTTTTGAATAAGTTCCCTCAGAAAAAGTCAAAGATTTTAAGTATTTTACTCTTGTGTGAACTCATTTCTATTCTAACGTTTTTCTACTAAGCAAATTATGGTTTTTCCTTTCTCATTAAGATTAATTTGGGAAAGAAAAGAGTGATTGCTAGTGGAGTCCTCTTTAATACACCACTCACATGCAATAGTCAATTATACTTGGCTCATCCAATTCTTAAAAATGGCTTTAGATTGCTTCATAATGTCAATCTATTTGTCAAATTACTCTGTCATTATCTTTGTGTTCACAAATGCTAGGATAAAATTGTGTTTAAACATCAGTTTACTTTAATATACTAGAAAAAAAGATAATAGAACACATTATGCAAATATGCACTTAGAAATTAGCATCCCTACCTTCTTTATTTCTAAGTTTACTTACAGAACATAATACTCCAAATGCTGTGGGGGCAAGTCATATATACATTTTTTTCAAATATTTTAAATGAAAAAGTAAGGAATCTTCATCTAATTTACTGAACTTATTGCCATTAAAGATAATTAGATCATAGTGTCGATCAATTTATATATGTGGTAGGACAAGACAAAACATTTCATGGATTATAGCATACATCTCTTAACTGGAGTGTTTGCCTTTACGCTCACTCTTCTCTACTCCATCGTCTACATTTTGGGCAAGTTAATCTTCTTTCTACATCAATTATCTACTTGTTTATTTGCTCGTATTACAGCATTTCTATCAAGTAAATTCCACAGACTACAAAGACCTTTGACAATGCAGCATGAAGTGAACCAGTACTTATTCGCTCGTCAATTAATTCATTCAAAAATATTTTTAGCTTATTTGCTAAAGATTTTCCGAGTATTTCTGACATTTTTTGAAGAAAATTTTTAGACTTGTTTTAGGTTCACAGCAAAATTGAGTTAGGTACAGAGATTTTGCATACACTTTGACCCCACATTTGCATAGCCTTCACCATTATCAACATAGCTCATAAGAGTGTTATTTTGGTTACAATTGATGTATTTATATTGGCACATTATAATCAGTCTAAATCCGTGTGTGTGTGTGTGTGTGTGTGTGTGTGTGTGTGTATTTCCTTTTAAAATACATTTATTTGAGTACTTTTTCTGTTACGTAAATAATAATAGTTCAATGAGTATGTATAAAGTGCTGGTTGTGGATCTCTGGTTGTTAAGGTGCAGAGGTAGAAGAAGCCCCAAGTTGACATCACCACCCACTTGATAAATCCACGGAATTTCTCAACGGGACTCAGTCTGTTGCTGTGATAGGATGAAAATTGCAGCCTACCCCATTGACAATCTTTTATATCTTGCTCCTTCTTCAGCTGGTGGTATCCTGGTTGACATTAAATTTGGATGAACCAGGGCAGAGCAGGAGGTGTGAGCCTTGTGCCTGTGTCTGTTCCTGTTTCTGGTCACATATGGTCCCTCTGTTCTTCTGCAATGGCTGAATTGATGGGATGGGCCCAGTCAGGTGTGACAAAGGGAACCTGAAAACAATTCTCAGTCACATCGTCGGCGCTCGACCAATGCTGTCAGCTGTGAAAAGCACCAGCTGGAATATGGATGCTGGCACTCCAGAAAGATCTATTGAATAGGGAGTGGTTATGACAGATCCCTGGTATGACAACATGGATGGGATTGAAGGGGATAATGCTTAGTGAAATAAGTCAAAAGGTGAAAGACAAATATCAGATAGTGACACGGATATGTGGAATATAGAGAAACAAAATAAAGGATCATAAAATACCAAGCCAATAACTAACTCTAGACGACTGTGAATTTGAGGCTATAAGAGGGACTCCGGAAAACACAGTGGGGAGGATGTTACAATGGAGTATGTTGGAGTACTGTGAGTTCCTTGGTGGTGGTTTTGATGTGAGGACTTGCATCTGAGGAGTTGTGATACTATGTTTCTGAATCACATACTATACTATAAACCAGTATAACTGCAGTCAAAGATTATGAAAATACCGGGCCTCCCTGGGGGCGCAACGGGTTAGCACAGCACTGTGTAGCTGTTGGAGGCTGTGACGCAAGTTTGATGCCCGGCAGGGAGAATTCCACATGGTGTGGAAGACCTCTCCTGACTTGCCTGTTGCTTCCCTCAGCAGGGTATTTCAGTCAATCTGCCTGTTCTGCTCCCCACTTTGTCTCTGGTGAGCCCTCTCACCACCCCACACCTCTGGCCTGCACCCCAGATTGTATACAAAAATAAATAAATATTTTAATATACATATATAAATATAAAAATAATAATTATTTTTTTAAAGATTTATTTTTTATTTATACATACAAGCTGGGGTACAGGCCAGAGGCGTGGGGCAGCAAGAGGGTCCACCAGAGACAGAGCAGGGAGCAGAACAGGCAGATCAGAAATACACTGCTGAGGGGAGCAGCGGGCGAGGCAGGAGAGGTCTACCACGCCATGTGGGATTCTCCCTGGCTGGGCGTCAAACTCGCGTCGCCGCTGCCAACAGCTCCAGGCGCAGCGCTTAACCGCTGAGCCACCAGGGAGGCCCCTAAAAATAATTATTAATATTTGTAAAATATGAATTGGGAGAAAAGATCAGGTGAGTCTCTATTACCATTCCCTAAATCTTACCCCCTCCCCATTTCATATGTTAATATTTATCTTTTCCAATAGCCCACGTAAAGATATCATCCTTTGACTTTAAGCAATGATTTCTCATTCTAAATTTGACAGTGAAAAACATATTATACAGTAAAAAAAGTGAAATATGGCATAAATCATAGAACAAAGGGAAATTTGAAAAAAACATACTATTAGGTATATGGCATGGTTTTAGAATCAGATATGTTATCTGGATATTGTGAGCCATTCTTGTAAAATGCTGTCATCAGTTGGCTAATTTCCAAATTGTGATTTTATATTTGTTTCAGCAGTGGGTTTGGTTCTGTGACTGGCAATACCCTGTGTATCACTGGTGTGAGGAACAGAATAGGTGTGAAGATTTTAAAAATAATAATTTAATTCATGTGGTTTATAAAGAAAATAAATGGATGAAATAAATTAAACAAAAAATAAGGTTTTAGATTTTAAAGCTCAATTAATGTTTACCAGTAGGGATGGATGAAAAGTTTGGATAAATTAGGTAAAAGAGATCACTTGTAAGGTGAAGGATAGAATTGAACCTTTAGTTCTGAACTCAATATTGTATGTGTGTGTGTGTGTGTATTTTTTTTACTGTATGTATATACACACACACATATATATATACACGTACACACACACACACACACATATATATGTATATATATACGTTGATTTTTAATTAACACTTGAAACATATAATCTTAGGTTGTAGTGCTACTTAAATAAAATAAATATAAAGAAATAATGGGCACTTATTTTTAATACAATTACAAAAGAGATATTTAGAGAATAATGTCTTTAAGTAATGTATCTTTTTAGTGTCTTAAAATTAAAAAAAAGTAGGATAACAACAAAGTCATACAGTTCTACATTTTAACTCATCTCTCCTTGCTCTACAGAAACCCTATGTTCACTACCCATCTAGTCTCTATTTGTTACCAGCAATACAACTCTGCAAAAACTGTTTCAGTCTCTTAAGAAGGCATTCATAATAAAAATTACAATCATCCACATTTCTCAGTATCTTCTCAGCTTCTTAGATTAATATAGTTTTATTGTTGTTCAAGGCTAATCTCTCCACTTGTGTTTTAGATATTATTTTCTCCTCCTACCTCAATTTCTTGATTTATCTACCATTTATTCCATCTGTAGTGTCTTCTATACATTGGCATATTGAATTATTTATGCATCTCTAGCCTTAACTCTCACACATGTGTGCATGCAAATGTATTAACCAATGCTTAAATAATTTAAACCACTGTTATCTTGTTAATCTCTTCCACGTCACGATGAAATGTCATGTCTCCTCTTTTGCACAACTTCCACACTCCCAATTGTTTTCACTTCTCCATTGACTGCAAATTGCCTTCTTTTCTAGCACTAGAATGAAAGTTTTAAATTTTTTTTTCATTTTTAAACATTTCTCCCTTCCACAAAATATATACCCTCCCTCCTAATAAATAGTCCTGCTTCAGTTTCTTCTGTGTGAGTGAACAGTTTTTATCCATCCAAACAGTTACTCAACATTGATGCTTGGACATCGTTTTTGATCCATTTCCATAATTCTAACATTTGGCTAAGTAGCAATTTCTGTCCATAGTATTTATAGAAAATATAACAAGTATATGTGAGGTGTAGGAAATGTATGCAAAACTTGTAAATTCATGTTGCAACTTTTTGATAATTATACTTAATAGTACCTCTCGAGTCCCCAAACCATAACTACATAAACTTGTCAATTATTGCAAGTACTTCATAACTGATCTTGCTTCTCAAATATACCTGATCCCGACCCGTTCTTTGTAAAATGGCTTTTCAGAGACACAACTAAACATGTCACCTTTCAATTTTAATATTTAAGTATTTCCACTTGACTTATAAAATAACTCCTACGTACTTTTGCAATCATGTCTCCATTCATGACATAGTCTAGCCTGACAGCTGCTCCTTGTTTGATATTTATCCAGAGATTCAATAAATATTTCATGTTTGTCATTAAATATTATCAATAGTAAAATTGAGATCTCAAAAATTCAGGCTCATATATATTGCTACATAACTAATTTTTGGGCATCCTTGAGAACAGAGTATGAGAAGCCTAAATTTTATTCCAGTGCTTTCACTAACATTGCATATAATTTTTCTGTATTTCATTTATTTACTTGTATTCAAATCACTTAATTTTTAGTTATTGAGAACATATTAGTGGTATAACTATCTAGCCAGGATTAATAAATATGTTTACATATTCATAATATTGCCATAGGGAATTATTTGTTAAGATTTTGAATATTAAAAGAAGGTAATTATTGACTTCAGTGGTTAGAGATATTGGAGCAGAGACAATAGGGGCTGAGATAAATTAGAAACACCCTGATAGTGAGAAATATAGTATGTATGAAAATTACAGAAACAAATGTGGTAGAGTAGCAATCTTGGATAGTAATAAAGGTGTTAGGATTTAATGACATTTGCTGTAGTTGGTGAAAGAAAACAACCAGCATTTTAACATTTTCCTGTGAATCTGGGGACATCATTTAAACTCTGCACTTCATTTTCTCTAACATTTTTTATCTCAAATTGACAACAAACATCAATAAGTGCTTTAACTAGATACAAAAACTATATGCCTCTTAAAAAAATCGAGAGAAGGCCTCCCTGGTGGTGCAGCAGTTGAGCGCTGCGCTGTGGAGCTGTTGGCAGCAGCAATGTGAGTTCGATGCCCAGCCCGGGAGAATCCCACATGGTGTGGCAGACCTCTCCTGCCTCGCCTGCTGCTCCCCTCACAGTGTATTTCTGATCTGCCTGTTCTGCTCCCCACTCTGTCTCTGGTGAAGCCTTTGACCACCCCTCACCTCTGGTCTGTACCCCAGCTTGTATGTATACATAAATAAATCTTAAAAAAAAAATTAAAAAAAATCGAGAGAAAGGTAAATAAGGGATGCAAAATTTATAACAAAATTGTTTGATAAAAGCAATTTAAATAATATATTAATTTATATTGTATGTCATTTCATTTGTGTACATTTAATATCTGTATCTATCTACCCATGAGTAGGAACACATGACCGTAAATAGTATATTATTCTTGTGGGTGTTTTAAAATATACATAAATGAGATCATAGTTTATATGTATAATGTTCTGCATCTTATTTGTTACTCACTAGATTACTGATTTATTACAAAGTCTACTAAAAAGTAAAAATCAATAGCAGTTAAGAGCTCTATAGACAAGTTACCAGTAAAGGAACCTAGGTCTTTGTAGAGCTCGGGATACAGAAGAGTGGTATGTGGAAGGGTAACCCTGTACTCCATCCAACCTGGACACTCTGCAGCTTGCTTTGTGATATTAAGAGTACATTCTTAAGAACCAGCTAATTGAGGGCCTCCATGGTGGTGCAACGGGTTAAGCGCAGAGCTGTGTAGCTGTCAGCTGTTGTGATGCGAGTTCAATGCCTGGCCGGGGAGATTCCCACATGGCACAGCAGACCTCTCCTGCCTCACCCACTGCTCCCTTCAGCAGTGTATTTCAGTCTGTCTGCCTGTTCTGCTCCCCACTGTGTCTCTGGTGAACCCTCTCACCGCCCCACACCTCTGGTCTGCACCCCAGCTTGTGTGCATAAATAAATAAATCTTTTAAAAAAAAGCTAATTGTCATATATAGACTCATTCCTTTCTTCTCATATTCATTAGTCTTTTTCTTCAAAACTCTAAATCATACAGGGAACTACTCTAAGGAAATATGCTAATGATTATATGGAGGTTTCCTCAGGTGGCAGCTAATGGTTATTTTCCACTCTATCATTTTCTGTACTTTCAATGTTTATAATAAATATGTATTATTTTTTATAATAAAAGAAAGACCTTTGTTACATTCATTACTAATACAGCCTAGTAATATGAAAAAATAGTATATATTTTATAAGATGTTAATTATAAGTTTGATTATATGTATGTAATCAATTTTTACCCCTTTTGGATTTTTTAACGGATCATTTTCATCTGCATAAATTTCTCCTCTATCTTTAAATAACTGAAATCATCAGGACAATATTTGGAGTGGAAAACAATACTGTAATAGAAGTTGCCTTATAAAAAATTTATCTGGGAGTATTATTAAGATGTGACTCAATTAAACAATTACACACTTAAGTCCACAACATTACTTATGCCTAATAGCTTGTGAAATACTATTAATCTACCAGGTAGTGTTGGACACACCATTTGTGTCATCTCAATTAATTTTTTTTAAGATTTATTTATTTTTGCATACAAGCTGGGGTACACGCCAGAGGTGTGGGCTGTGAGAGGGTTCACCAGAGACAGAGTGGGGAGCAGAACAGGCAGATTGACTGAAATACACTGCTGAGGGGAACAGCGGACGAGACAGGAGAGGCCTGCTGTGTCATGTGGGAATCTCCCCAGCCAGTTATCTAATTCGCACCACTGTAGCCTCTGACAGCTCCAAAGTGCTATGCTCAACCCGTTGCGCCACCAGGGAGCATGTTATGAGATTTTTTTTAAAGATTTATTTATGCATACAAATTGGGGTACAGGCCAGCAGCGTGGGACGGCGAGAGGGTTCACCAGAGAGAGCGGGGAGCAGAACAGGCAGATTGACGGAAATACACTGCTGAGGGAAGCAGCGGGCGAGGCAGGAGAGGTCACCATGTGGGAATCTCCCCAGCCGAGTGTCCATCTCTCATCACCCGACAGCTCCACAGCGCAGCACCTAACCACCGTGCTACCAGGAAGGCCCGACACCATACAATTTTTAAATCTTTCTTCTTCTGACTTATTTTATTTAACATTATCTTTTCCTACTCTATTCATGTCCCTATAAATGACATGTATTTATCTTTTCTGTTGCTGAGTAGTATTCCATGCTGTATGTATATGTGTGTGTGTGTGTGCGCTCAAGCATGGCTTTGAGGCTCTCAGATGAAATTTTGGTTCCTTAAATTCTGTGACTATTTTTCCAACATTTCTTATATTGAATGTTGCTGATACATTCATCATATTAATCTTCCTTAAGAAATGGAGCGACCATATTCTTTTCTTCTTGACTCCCTTTTGCCACCTTTTGTAGATGCTTGTTTTTCCTAACCCCATGGTGCTGCTCAGAGAGTCAAAAGGCAATTTTTAAAATATGCTCAGATGGATAGATAGATAAATAGATAAATAGATAGGAAAATGTTCTTTAGAGAGCAGCTATGCAACTATGTTAGGTGTATAGGAAGTGAAAAAGTTTTCCTTCCTCTTTTCTGTAGAAAACTGCCTGGTCCTGGATCACAAAGAATGTGCAGATGCTAAATATTAAATGACTCCTCTACCACTTTTATTGTGAAGTATTTCTTCAATATCCTACTTAACATCTCAGATGAAAAGACTTGTGTCAAACATTACTACTTTATCAATTTTCACCATAAGAACTTTCCAAGAAAATAATGAACACTTTTACTTACATAAATTGATATCATTATTCATGAGGGAAGCATACTCTATAAGAAAGGCAGTTTTCTCTTGAAATTTCCATTCATCTTGATTGTGCTCATACAAAGTGACAAAGAATTAAAGATATATTTGAAAGCTCAGCGTCCTAAAAAATAAATATTAACTGTAAGTGATTTTTTTTTATATATTATGGTTTTGCATTTTCTTTTTACTTATTTAAAACTAAATCCATGAACACAAAATCCTCAGGATTTTTGTTGGTCACATTTTTCCTCATATAAAAATTTCATTTTGAAATAATTGAATTTATATTTATGTAATTTATAATTTAATAAATAAAGTGCAAAATCATGTAAACACTATGTGATAGAAGAAAATTAAATTCATATTGTGAGAGAGCATCTATTGTGAAAATGTGTTAACTGTGCAATATAATTTTGGATCATTTTTGTTCTAAATTTTTCTTTGACAATTCAATAATTGGATGAATTGAAACTTCTTCAGAAATCTGATCCAGGTTTACATCAATCATTCAGAAAATGTTATTGGTAAAATACCTTAACATTTTCCTTGAGAAGAAATTTTCAAACAGATACAACAAAATAACCTTTATAGAGGCAAGTACAGAGCAACAAGATTGTCACAAAGAGGTTATTCATTTTAAATAAAGAGACAATGCCAAACTGATAAAATTTTAGGTATTTTTTTTAGTAAAAATATTTCAAGTGGTAATGAGGCTTATGCATTAAAAGAACTTCTTTATACCTTATTAGAATGATTAATTTTCTAATAAATAACTTTCCATTTTTTATGAGTTAAAGAACATTTGCTTCATTCTTACCCCATTCATTAAACAGTATTTACTGACACCTTTCAATTACCAAATAAATTTTGTTGACACTTTATTCCTTGTTTTGAGTGTGTTCTACCCATTCATTAGATAGCTCCATCACCTTTAATATATTCCACATTTCTCTGCTTATTTTATCCATTAACTTGTGTACCCAAACAAAATTCACCTTAATATCTGTTAAGTCCCAGACACTATGAACGCTGTTCTGACAAGTTTAAAAAAGCCTCCCTCCCCATGCACGTTATTTGTGATTTATTCCTCAACCTGTCTTGACAAACTCACTAAATCTATTTCCATTCTTTTGGAAACTATTTGTGACAAGATTTCTTTTGGGACTTAGGGAACTAAATGTCACAAAAATAGGATGGACATGAAAATAATTATGTGGATTACTAACAATGTTCAGGATAAATTTATCTTCACAATCAATTGGTATTCTCTGTAAGGCATTATTTGTCCCAAGTTCTGATCGCTTCTTTTTCTTTTAATCAATGATATTAATATAAATTGCAAACACATGCTTAGTGAATTTGAAATCAAATAATATTTGTAGTGCTGGCATAATTGTTAATAGAATCTCGGCTAGAACAGTGATCTGCAACGTCAATAATGAGAATATAAGATGCAGATCAAATCTAAAAGCACAATATTTAATTTGGAGAAGTGCCTTAGAACCAAATATGAAATTCGTAGTGGCAGGGATGAGGGTGGTAGAATTTAATAGGACATTTAAAAAATATATATATCAAGGCTAGTAGAAGACAATAAACATAATTAAAGTTAGCAGTTTAAGCTCTGACAACCGGAGCTGTGTGTTCACTGCTTACAGTCATGGAGGTGGGCGCTGTCACTGTGGGCTGGGAGGGGCTCGCTGTGTTTGCCGCTGCCAGTCTGAGGATCATGGTACTGGGCAAAGATAGCTGTGCGTGGGCAGAGGTCTCAGGGGACAGGGCTCCTGCTCTATCTGGAGTTTTGGCTGCTGCTCTGATGAACGCCAGAAGGGTGGGGCTCGACGCGCACCCACATCGGCCTCCAGGAATGGGGCACTGTCGCTCCAGTGATTGTGTGTTGGGCAGAGCTTCCTGTGTATGGCCAGGTCTCCAGCACTAGGGCTGCCACTCTGATGAACATTGGCTGAGTGTTCGCCGTGCACGCTTGGCGGTCTCTGGGTCTGGGGCTGCCACCTGGAAGATTTTGAACTGGACTGTTCCTGGACTCTGACTGAACTGGCCTGTGGGAGTGAGTGACACAGGAGTGTTTTTGCTCTACTGTCTGGGAGATGTCCTCAGTTCCCAGCTCCCACAATGGCCACCGAGGTGGGGTGTTTCATTTGTTTACCCCACCGAGATGGGGTTGGGGGCTGGGTGGGCATATGGGGGCAATCAGGCTCCCATTTATGATTAGATGGATATGGGAGTGAGGGGCTGAGGACCAGTGTGTCTTTGTTGGGGAATATAAGGTTTGGTTTCCTTGACTGACAGCCTGGGTGTGGTCCAAACTCCACCCTTGTCATCGCTGGCTGACCAGTGGCCAGCCATTGGGTGTGACCAGGTGTGCCTGAATGCCAGGGTGGCGCTTCCCTCCTATAGAGGTTGTTCCAGGTCCATTCCCCAATCCTCTCTTACCGTGGGGCTTCTCCAGTTCCTTTTCACAGTCCTGGAGCCAAGGATACACAGGGGAAAATTAATCTCTTGCCACCATTTCACCAACTGAGAATCTTGTAGGCTACCTGTGGTTGAATTCAGTACTAATTATGAGGTTCTATGGAAAGTATGACTGGATAGAGTATGCATGTTTTCAAATATTTTTACTCAATGATATAGAAAGTTACATTTTATACGGACTTTGTATTTCTAGTCTTTCTTTTCTAACCCAGTGTAAAGAATTCACACACACAAAAAAAGAGTGAAAATTGTCAGCATCCCTCATATATATAATCTAAAATATTGGTAAGATGCTTTGTCAAAAATAAACCCAGTCAAAGAATCTCTCCAAAATTTAAATTGTCTTAGATCATATGGGAGAGACAATTTCCAAAATAACTGCTGATGAGAAGAAAGAGACACGGAAATCCAAACTTCATCCACAGTCTATGTACTATCATTCCTTTAACAGATGATGTCTCAAGTAAAATCTGTGTAAGCACTGCAACTACATATAATTAAATTACACGTCCTTGAATTATGTAATGAAGGTGATTTTGCACATTTATACATGAAAAGCAATCAAAATTTAATGTTTCTTTCACAGGAGACACTTCAATGATTTTATGTTATAGATAAGTCTAAAATCTTAAAGGAAATTAATATCTATACTGCTCAGAGAGAGGTTTATGACAGCAGAGCTTGAATTGCTTTTCAATGTATGTAACAAACTTGGCCAATAAAATTTGAAGACCAACATTTATTTTAATACTAAATTCTACTATTTTTAATTTTCATAAAATAATAAATCTGTTCATCTGTGAAAAAAAAAGTTACATGGAAATTTAGATAACTGCTATCAATTAAACACATGATTCAAAGGGGGAATTATCTACTGTTGTGATAAATCATAAGAGTTTCCTTTTGCTGAACTAACATTTTCCCACACCCTTTACTGATGTGAATCAGAGGAAAACACCTCATATTTCTTAGTATAAACAATAGAGAATAGGACATTGAACTCAGAAAGCCAAAGTACTGGGAATTGGAACATAGGGATTGTCAAACTAGTCCTCCACTAAAATTACTAGTGCCTTTGAACAAGTCAGTTAATACTTCAGAAAAATAATGGAACAAAGTGATTAATTTATGTATGGAAAATGGAATATGAGATACTCTGAAACTATTCCAGTAAACCATAAGCTAATCATGAGACATCAGCATTAGGAAATCTGTTCCTGATATTCTGTTGTATGTCAAGAAGGCTATTGGTGAAAAATCAGAAGGAGAAAGCGATTCACATAAAGAACTTACTCCTGGATATGTTTATGTATATTTGAAAAAGAGTCCCAGATAAGCTGATAGTCTTAATAGTATAAATCAGTGATCCCATCCAGGCAGCTTGTAACACCTTATTTGAGATTTGCATTTCCTGCCCACAAAGGATACAAACCCAACTTCATGCCTTTTTAGAGAGCCATCTGTCTCCATAAGGGAAGGTCCATTTTCTAGATGTCTTTAGAGAAAACGAAGGTTTCATAATTATACAAAAATGTACGTGTGTGTGTGCTTGTGTTTGTATTAGTGACTATGTAAGGAGAAGAGAGACATAGGTCTTGTTACCAAAGAAAAAAGTCAATTTCTGTTGTTTATCTCCTTAGACTTTATCTCAAGCCAAGGACAGAGGTTAGAAGTTAGATAACTTCATGGATTGAGTGATAAGAGTGAAGTTTGAGACTGCTTGCTAGGAGACTTAGACACAAGACATTAAGTAAATACTATTAAACTGGAACCAAGTTATCATTCTCTCTCCCTTCCTCTCTCCTTCTTTCCCTCTTCTCTTCTCTCCATCCCTTTATCTCTCCTTCTTTTCCTCCCTCCCTTTCTCACATTCACACTGAGCATTCATGTAAAGGACTCAGCTACTTTCTAGGTATTTATAAAATGGTGCTTTTTCATACTTTATCAAAGTTATCCATTTTGAAGAAAACTATATGTTCTATTAATTTTGCTTTGAATTATTAAAGATGGACAATATGATATGCATATAAGCACAAGGAAGACATTATCTTGTGAGGTCAGGAAAACTATTCCAAGGTGATAGTCTTTTATGCTGAAACTTGAAGTGTGAACAGACATTAACCAGATTGAAAAAAAAAATGATTTGAGCATTATGTCAATTAGCAGAGTGGAGTGTAATTCAGAAATATAAGTGTTGATATTGGCATACTAAGAGTGAATGATAGGAATAGTGTTGGTAAACAAAGCATACTATACATTAGTTTCTGAAGTTATTTTGGTTTGATGAACTGTCGTTTTAGTTTGGTGAGTTTAGATTAATAATGTGGTCCAGATTGTTTTTTTTTTTTTTTTGCTAATTCTAGTGGTAATTTAATTTACAGATTTTGTGTGTGTGTGCTGAATGAAAGTGCACAAACTAGATGAAGTAGAACTAGATTATTTTCACCAATGTATTTCCAATAGAAAGTAAGAATGCCCAGAGTGATTGGTTTGATTTGAACAAATAAAAGAAAGAAAAATTAACTTCCATTTCCACATTAGTATCCAAGTCAATTTGCCTCATTTTACAATTATAGATATGACTTAGATATTGACATTCTCAGGAAACACTCAAAATTCCAATGCAAGTTTACTTATCAGAATACTCAACACCTTATCACAGTGTAGTACTTCAGTTCTAATCAAGGAAAGCTTGGCTGACTCTAAATCTTGCACAGAAAGAATGTATGCCTATAAGAATTTTGAGCAATTGGGACCTTATAATTTCAAATTTTATTTGATAAGTTAATCTAATGTCATAGTTGGAAGAAGAAGAAATGTGAAAGTTTTTTTTTTTTTTTTTACTCTTGCTCTTTGAAATAAGGGTAAACAAAAGGTATATTCATTGTTTATTTCAAGTTTTGAATTGGTAACTTCCACAATTATGAACATAACCAACTAAATGTCATAAAACACTCATACTGAGGATGTGAGAATGTTCAGAGAGGATTACATAGAGTTTTCTGTTAACAAGGATAACATATTTTATTTTATGTGGAGAGAGGTTGATAAGAAAGTGAGCAAAGCAGTTGTTAGAGCAACATAAGTGTAAGTAAAAAAAGTCTGAATATATTAAGTAAAAGTGAAATGACATTGACCCTACAAATAAATGAATCACTCTCCTAGAATAAAATCTATATCCTTTAGATTCAATAGTTTTATTAATGCAAATTGTATTTTTTTTGTTTTATTTAAAAGGAAAGAACAGGGAAGGTTTAGGATGTAGATTAACTGTCCATCTGAACGTGGATTTATTTATGGGTTCTCAGTTCTATTCCATTGCTGTGTGTGTATATATTTAAGTCCAATACCATAGTGTTTTAATTATGCAATATAGCTTGAAGTCTAGGAATAATGTTTCCATTCTTCATTTTTGTCAGAATTAATTTGGCTAGTCAGGGACTTTTTGTAATCCCATATACATTTCAGTAATATTTGCTCTAATTCTGTAAAGAATTCTGTTAAAACTATGGTAAGGTTTGCATTAAATGATCATTCACCAATTCCAATTCTTCCAATCAACGAAACAGAAATGTATTACCTTGTGTTTGTGTCTTCTGTTTCCTTTAACTATTTTCATATGTGTTGTTGTCTGAGTCTTTCACCTGTTTTGTTAAGGTTATTCCTTGTTATTTATATTTGATGGGATTGTAAATACTTTTTTTAATTTTATTTTCCTTCTAGTTCACTGTTTGCATAAAGGAATACAAAAGATTTTTGCATATTGAGTTTGTAAACTGACATTTCACTGTACCAATCAGTAGTTTCTAAGTTTTTTCTTTTAGCTGGAGTCTTTAGGGTTTTCTATGTATATGATCATGTCATCAGAAAATATGTGACTAGAAGGGACATATATTTCAACAAAATAAATGCCCTATATATCAAACCCACAGTGAACATGATACCCATGTTTTAAAACTGAACATGATTTCTCTGGTATCAGTGGTAGACAAGGACGTACCCCCTCACAGCTATACTTCAGGATAATATTCTTAGCTGGTGCAGTTAGGCAAGAGAAAGTCATAAAATAAATGTCAACTTAGGAAAGAAGTAAAGTTTTTGTTTTCTTTTTTTTTTTTAAAGATTTATTTATTTATGCATACGAGCTGGGATACAGTCCAGAGGCATGGGGCGGCGAGAGGGTTCACCAGAGACAGAGTGGGGAGCAGAACAGGCACAGATGGAAATACACTGCTGAGGGGAGCAGCGGGCAAGGCAGGAGAGGTCTGCCGTGCCATGTGGGATTCTCCCTGGCCGGGCGTCGAACTCGCGTTGCCGCTGCCGACAGCTCCACAGCGCAGCGCTTAACCGCTGCGCCACCGGGGAGGCCCAGTTTTTGTTTTCTTATTAAAAAATAATTGGTATTTAATTTTAAAGTGTCTCACGTTTGTTCTCCAAACTTGTCTTAGAGTATACACGTGTAAATCTTATTCACATAGAGAATAACAGGCATGGATTTTGTACATAAATAATGTGAAAAAGCTTCTAAAACTTGAGATCCCATTGTTTGATCTATTTTCTTAAACAGAGTGAATGATTTTTGGAGAATGTAATGATATGTGCATAATGATATTAGAAACACCAGATGTTTACATCAATATAGGCACAGATGTATTTATAAACTTTTGTAGAACAGAAAATCTATTTATGCTGCAAGTAAGATTTGCAAAGCATTTTAGAAAAACTACAGAAAAAGTTTTGAGGATGATGCTAGCAGTTTTCTATTTTAGTTTATTTCATTCCTCTCAGCATACAATAAAATGCTGTGCCTCAAAGAGCCTAGAATAGGGCTTGACAGAGAATATATATTTAATACAATTTATTTTCCCTTTCTCTTCATTGTGTCAGTGAGTTTTAGCTAACTTTCCTTAAATATCATTATCCTTCAGAATTATTTAAACCACCATTTTTATGCAGGCTTAGAAAGTATTTTTTACAGTAATTTATTTCTAATGGGAACACTTACTGGGCTTTCTTATTTTTGGTTCCCTGTGTTTGAAAAGTAGGCATAAATTTGGACTTGTCTAGCTGTTTATCTTCTTTGTTTGTTCCAAGTCAATTAAAGGTGTACAGAGCTTCCTAGGTTCCTGTGTGATAATGATCCAGTTCTTACTTTAATCTAATTTCCATGACTTTTCCTGCAGTTGACAGTAATATAGCCCTCATCATGACCAATTAGGTATTCTACATAAAGATCACAGCTGCTTCAGCTGACAAAATGATTTCTGTAATATCTGGTAGTATACTGATAAGGTTATCAAACAAGAAACTAAATCTTGAATATCAGCTTATTCTTTATTCCAGTTTATTTCAACTTACATAAAACTATAAATTCTAGAACATACATATGAGGAGGCAATTCAAAGCAAAGGGGAAAAATGTTGCACATTAGTAGTGCATTTTAAATATTGCTACAAGTCAGAAAAGACAAAATTCAAATGTCATAAACTTCACTCTTCCCAAAAATAAGACAGAAATTTATAAGAGAATGTCATTAAACAATATCTTTGGAATGCACTGTACATTATTATGTTGAATTGGTGCTTCATATGTGCTTGAAGAATGGCAATAAAGATGGTATAATTAAATGAATATAATTGGGATCTTGTTTAAGTATTATGTTGTTCTATGATCATGGGGAATTACAGTTCAAAAACAAAGTAAAGTCATTTGAATGTCATTTGAAGTCATTTGAAACACTAATGCTTATTCCCCATATTATATCATTCAATGAATTATATATATAATTATATGTAATTATATATGTATAATTATAATATATAATATTATATATACATTTCATATTCTATTTCTTCATTTTCTATTATATATATATAAAATTGGAAAAGTATATATATATAATTGTATATATATATAATAGGAAAAGTGTAAAATTCTAGAATATGAAAAATATACCATAAAATAAACGTTTTTATATTCACTTTGAATAATAAAAATTAATATGTAAATATTCAATGATCATATTAAAAAAGGTCATCTTGAGAAAATAATCAAGATTATAGTTATCTAAGCTTATATATACAAATAGATATTAGATAGATATCAGATAGATAGATGATAGATAGATAGATGATAGATGTTTCTCATAAGACTGACATTGGGCTGCTGTAACATGGAAAACTTTCATACAAAACTGTTGATATTTATTTTTTACTGCCTCTTTGGAACAAGATAACATAGTTCAGTGAAATTAAAATGTGAATATTTAATAACCCATTGCTTTTTTTTTCTTTCATAAATAAATATATTCCACAGAGAAACTCAAAAACCTGTGTTGAAGGAAGAATACACAGAATACATAGATTATTCATAATAAAAGCAAAAATGTTGTTAAAAAGTGCTGACTAAATAGGCCTAATTGTATTCATGTTATATAAATATGTACACATAAACTCAAAGAGAGACAAGCGTTGGGAGATAAGTTCAAATGTGATGTGTAGTTTGTAAATTCTGACTTTTGTAAATATGGTTGTCAGTGGATTTCCAGTCATCCAGCTTCACAAAGTAATATTAATGGTGACCAACAGCTATTGAATATCAATTGCAATCCTGAGTATTAAGCTGGTCTACAATAAGTATCTCATTAAATATACCCAATTCTTCATTACCGTCATTTGAGAGAGTTATTATTTCCTTTGTCTGCCAGTAGAGGAGAAAACAGACCTAGAAAGTAAAAATAATTTTCCATAGTCTCATTCAGAGTTTAAGACCAGGATAGCCCCAAAACAAACATCACTTCCCGTGTTTGACATTGCTGCTCAAAAAATAATTAATGCACATCACTTAGTTCCCACATTGTATATGGCATATGACTGGTGCCTTCAGTTCTACAAAACAATCTGCTAAAAGAGGAATATATTTGTATGCTCTCAGAAATGGAAAGAAATAATATTCCATTTACTTTCCCATGAGATTATCCCAATTTTCCTATTTCTTTCCAAAGAACAACCAATTAAATCTTCTAACCTCTAATCAGAGAATCGGATGACCAGACAAACCCAAAAGCATAATGACCATATAGATCAATTGCTTTTATTACAATGTGATAAAAAGTTCACTAAAGTAAGATTGTGTCTCAAATAAAAATGACAAAATGTGCAAATATAAACATGTTACTATACTTAATTACATCCGTAAAGTCTTGCATTATATAAACTTTTAATGGCCATTGTGTTAATTATTCAAACAGTAATTTGAGAGTAAGGCAGAGTCACTGGGTGTTTAACAATAGTGTTCTAGAAATCTGTAATGGATTTTGGTTGAAAATAAAACCTAAAATATTTGTCGATGACATCCATGAAAGAGTAAAATGTGAAGAGTAAAGTAGTATAATTTTTGCTTACTACCTAACATCTTTCACTTGATAAAACACTTTCATAAGTTCGGAATAGGATAAAGAAATGTAAATGATATTTGGTGTTAGGCAATCTGACTTTGAGATACGGTTCTGTTTCTTATTAGTTTTCTTTTGTGTGTGTGTGTGTGTGTGTGTGTGTGTGTGTGTGTGTGTATACATTACCTTAATTCTTAAATTTAATTTTCTTTATTGTAAAAAAAGAACATTATATCATCTATGCATCATGTTGGTACTAAGGTAAATGTACAATAAAACAACAAGTATAAAATAGTATAACTTAAAATTCCCAAATGTCATATTTCATTAGGTATAAATGAATATAAATGAATGCATACTATCATTTATAACTAAGTGTGTTTGGATACCTTTCTTTTTATTAAATCTTATTGATTTTCCATTGGCTACAAAACTATATAAATTTCAGGAGTGTATGTGCCTCACCAGACCCTTCACCAAATTTCTAGTGCCATTCACAATAGCAAACTGTCCTCCTCTACCTATTTCCCCCTCCATTTCCCCTCTGTTGACACCATATTTTTTAGAATCTAAGAGCTATTTTTATGGCATTTTGTGAGTTCATTTGCTTTGATTATTTACATTCCAAGTACCAGTCAAACCATTTGGTATTTGTCCTTAGCTTTCTGACATATTTTGCTTCACATAATCACTTCAAGTCCCATCCATCCATGTTGCTGCAAAAGGATATAATTCATTTATTTTAGATAACTAACTAGATTTAATTCATATGTATACTACAACTTTTTATTCATTTATTCATCAATGGACATTGGCATTGCAAATAATGTTGTTATGAACATAAATGTGCATATATATTTTCAAAATAATGTTTTCATATTTTAGATGAATATTTGGGAATTGTATTGCAGGGTCTTTTTTTTTAAGATTTATTTATTTTTGCATACAAACTGGGGTGCAAGCCAGAGGTGTGGGGCAGTGAGAGGGTTCACCATACACAGAGTAGGGAGCAGAACAGGCAGATAGACTGAAATGCACTGCTGAGGGGAGCAGTGGGCGAGGCAGGAGAGGGCTGCTGTGCCATGTGGGAATCTCCCCTGGTGGGTATCGAACTGGTGGTGCAGCTGCAGCTGCCGCTGCCCACAGCTCCACAGCCCTGCGCTTAACCCGTTGCACCACCAGGGAGGCCTGGAATTGCAGGATCTTATGACATTTTTATTTTTAATTTTTCAAGGAATCTCTATATTGTTTTCCAAAAACAGTGACTCAAGTTACATTTCCATCAACACTGTACAAGATTCCCATTCTCCACACCTTTGCACTACTTGCTGTTTCCAGTCTTTTTGATATAAGCCATTATCATAAGTGTGAGATAATGTCTCATTATGATTTGAAACTGCAATTTTCTAATTAATAGAGAAAAACTTTTTTTTTCACATGCCTATTCTCCATGTGCATGTATTAGGAAAATTATTAATACTTTCTGCCCATTTTTTGATTGGATTTCATGTTTTTTGTTGCTGTTGTTGAGTTATATAAGTTCATTGAACATTTTTGATATAAACATCTTGATGGGTATATTATTTGCAAATATCAATTAATTAATGCATTGAATTTTCATAGAAAGTTCTAAAATCTTCACCAAAAACTACTAGAGGGCCTCCCTGGTGGCTCAGGGGTTAAATTTCAGCACTATGAAGCTATCAGCAGCCACTGCAGCATGAATTCAATCCCCTGGACAGGGAGCTTCCCACATGGTGCGGCAGACCTCTCCTGTCTCGCCTGCTGCTACCCTTAGCAGTGCATTTCAGATAGCCCGCCTGTTCTGCTCCCCCACTCTGTCTCTGGTGAATCCTCTTGCTCCCCCACCCCCCACACACCTCTGGCCTACACTCCAGCTCTTGTATGCATAAATAAATAAATGTTAAAAAAAACTACTAGAAAAAATTAAATCAATAAAATAATGTGGTATAGTACAAATCAATATACAAAAATATGTTGCATTTTTATACACAAACACTAAACTAAAACTATACACTGATAATTCTAAGTCATTGTTAAAATAAATGGATGAAAGAAATGGAATATATATCTTATGTTCATGGTGTAGAAGAATAAATATGAATAAATTTGAATAAAACATGTATTAATAGAAAAACAATTTACATAACTAACACAATCACTATCGAAATTTCAATGACTTTTTCAAAGAAATAGAGCATGAAACTGCATGACCCATGAAACTGCTTCCTGGGAGCTGTAATACCTGAATTAAATGTGGATTGATAACAATGAACATTTTACTTAACATCTCTGAATTTTTGCACTTAAAAATATTGCCATGACAGCGTTAAAATAACATGTCCAGAAACAAGATATTATTTTATACAAAATGTATTTAAAAATAGTTTTTATCATATAAATATTACCACACTGCTTGCCCTCCCTGGACATAAAATCTATTGTCATAACATACTCTTGATCCACCCCTACTTGTTAACTGGAAATCTCTGCAAGTTATAAGCAATTTAATTTGTTCACAATTATAATTGTGTTAAGGGGTCCAATTACCTCATTTTTCACCACCTAACATCTTTCAAGTTAAATTTCAGATCATGACACAATAAACAATCTGCATATATAACTTATTTCAAAAATAAATTTCTCAAAATTGTAAAAATGTTTTTAAGCTCTGTTGAGACAAATTTATCAAAATGGTAAAGACTGTTTCTGATATACCTGAAATAACAAGTATATATTTATTATCACTTTTCATGACACAAATTCAATATTCTAAAATCATTATCAAGTAACATGCCCTCGAGCAAATTGGCAGTGGCATCTGAACATGTATATTTAAACAGAAAAAAAAGAAATTTCTATATAGAGCATAAGAAAAAAAAAGACATGTTTATTATATATTTAACAAAATTATGAATGTCATTAGCAAGCATAAATTATGCTTTTTATTTATGCTAATGTATTACTCAAAGTGTTTTCTAACTTCTCATTTAGAATGGCATAGAGGATTTCAATATGATTGACACAGACTTTATTCTTCCTGTCACAGCTAGTTGTTTTAATCATGCCATGTGTGTTTTGCAGTGTTCCCACAGAGTTGTTAATGAGCCATCAATTATTTGTGCAAATTAGAAGAAGGCACTGAGCAATCCCCTACCAAGGTGTTAGTGCACTACTTTAAAACTGAATATGTGAACATTTGAATTTAAACACATGCACAATAACCTTTGTGTACAGACATATGTGACTTTTAAAATTATTAAAAGCTTTGATGAAATCAAAGATTCCTTCACAGTGAGTTATGGGGATATTTTATGGGAGAGTGGAGAATTATATACCATACATATACTACTTGATACAAAGAGACTGAAGCATTTTCTTTCAAATCTGAAGGGTTTCTGACTTATGATCCAATGTAATATTTTTGAAAATAATGTATTCTAACAAAAACACGATTACTAAGAGTTTCATGATGTGTGTGTTCAAGTCAGCAGAGAGTAATTACAGAGTATATGTATCATAGAAAGGGGGACTATCTTCCTTCTAGAATTCCTCCATTTTGAAATTCACTCCAATTCTTTTTTTTTCTGTGTGGTCTCTTACGATGTATTTTGTAAAGCTACTAACAGTAATATTTTATATGGTTTCCCAGTGCTACCCTCTCTCTTTAAATCGTGCTTCTTTATTAATTTACTTACTAGAATTTGTTCACTAGTCAGAAAGGATAATTGGAACAAAATAGTTATTCAGTACTTTTTAAGCACTTAAACTATATCAAACATTGTTTAAATCATTAATCATTACATTGATTATAACAACAAACTCTTGTGGTACACTGATAAGATTATCTTAGCTTAAATATGAAGAAGACCCCAAGGGTTTGGTGTTCCATTCTCATGGACTGGCCAAGATTTTATCACCTGAGGTGGAGACACTCTTCCTAAGAAAATTTTCACTCTCAATAGGGGAGCTTTTTCAAATAAATAAAGTCCTACTTCCCTGTAAGAAAGAAAATAAATTGCTTGTTTTTCCAGAGTTCTTTTGAATTTTTCCCCTTGTTTGTTCAAAATATTTTAATCAGTAAGAGCTCCACAAGTAAAACTGTTGTGTCACACCAAATGTTCAGACTGGGAGAGTTGCAATAACCATACCGCTTTGGGGCAGAGAAAGACTCAGAATGCAGCAGAACAACTCACATAGCTGAAGAAAGCAGTCTATGCAAAGGCTTCACAAGAACAAATTAAAGTGGGTCCTAGAACCAGAAGAGAAATGCAGACATTCATTAAGAAACTCAAGATTACATCACTGTTTCTAGTAACTATTTTACTTCAGTACTGATCAACATGCTAAATGTAGCCACTTGAACAAACTTTAGTCACCACACACTATGCTAAATGCTGGTAAAAGTGTAATAACTTTTTTCCAATAGATCTCTCTATACACACACACACACACACACACACACGTATATATAAACTTATGTATATTTGCACATAAATACATATGCAATGTACAAATGTTTATTATTAATTTTACTCATAAAGGGTTGTGGACAAAATTCATAAATAATAACAAAACACATCATAATCTTAATTTAAAATTCTGTATAACTACTGATTCTTGAAGAAATGCTTGTAGATTTTTGCTGAAATCTACCTTCAGTGAACTATGTTTGCAAATGATAGAGCCTTCTCAACATATCATATATTGGTTAATATTTTTACTTATATTAATAGAAGGGAATACATGAAACAATAGACAGTTATGTCAGAATGGTACTCATTTTTAATGACTTGATTTTGCTAAATTGGATAATGAAAAATAGAAAATACATCAAAAATATAAAAATACTTTCAAGATTTTCTTAATATTCACAGTTTATGAACACTGATGCAACCATTTTTTAAGTTTAATCTGCATTATTAACAGATCTTCTAAACTTCTATAAACCTAAAAAATCAATAAATTAAGGAAAATTTGATTTGCATCATTTCATACTTTCTGCATTATAAATACTCCAACCAAAATTAAATTTAATTTATTGGTGTAACATTACTGAATGCAGAGTTGTGAAGAGTTACACAGAAGAAAAGCAACTATTTATAAATTTTAAACCTTACAAATACAATACAGTTAAATAACCCCAAGGGTAGAGATAACAGCAAAATGCACTGAAAGATTAGAATTGATAATGATGAGTTTTAAATATTTATTACCTCTTAAAATCAAAGTATATGTGTATATAATTTATTTTAATGATGACTATTTAATCAATGACTTGAAAAATCCCTGAAATTTTAATTCTCAGCTCTTGTGAGCTATCATAAATTAGTTCCTATGATGTCTGAATTGGCGAGTGGGTTGTTAGGGAAATTCTGACTGGTGATTTGTCCATCAGGTACAAATAACTAATATAAGTAATACCAGCATATTTGTTTGTTTATTTCTTTAAGACTAAACGGGGTAAAATCAGTTATCTAGAAATATTTTTCTACTATCTGAAGTTTTGTAACAGTCTGTCTCAATCTGATACTCTAGTAAAAGCTCTATTACCTTGACCCCTGCTACATCATAATCTCTTTGTTGTTACAATTATCTGCACAGTTACTTTATTGAGTGAAATGCTTAATTATTGGATATGTTCCATCCTATATCAATGTTTTTTTCTCTTTATCCCAAAACCAGCATCTTTATTTGGTGAAGATTATATTTGAATTTATAATCTATCTACCACTCTAGCCACTGAGTGCAGTGATCTCTGATCTCTGATCATGAGGTTTGACACACACTTATATTTTAAATTAAGAAAACTCTTGAAAACTAGTACTAAAGAGAACTTTCTCAACCCAATAAAGAACCTCTTTAATAAACTTTAATTAAAATTATAATGATGGAAGATTTTTCTCTAAGACTGGGAAAATGTAGTGTTTTATGGATATCACTACTTTTTTTGACATTGTCTTTTAGACTCTTGTCTGTAAAAATCACAAATAGAAATAAAACCATGAAGATAGGAAATTAAAGAGGAAGACTATTCACAAGTTACCTGATGAGACATTTATTTAAAAATCTAGAAACCACTTTCTTTGAACTACAAAGTAAATGTCTAAATATTCAAATTTGTAGGATACAAGGTCACTATCCAAAATGATTTTAACTTAGTATATTAATAAATTCAATTCACAAATTAAAATTTAAACAAGGCAAGATTACTAAAATAGCACCAAAAATAAAATATTTGGAAACTGATTTAAGAAAATATATGTAGGACTTATAAAGTTTAAACTACGAAGTGTTATTGAGCAAAATCAAAGTTTATCTAATGAGTGGTGATACATAAATGCACAGAATAAATGTTCATTAGTTCTAAGATGTCAAGGAAACTTTAATTTATCTATATTTGGTACAATAAAAATTTAATTTGACTTACTTTATGGATACTGACAAGACAATTTTAAAATGTGTATGGAGATAAGAAAATATGAAGTAGTCAAAATATTTAAAACAAAGTTGAAGATATGCACTACTTTATTTCAATAGTTATTATAAATGTATATTATTAAGCTTGTGTTGTATTGGTATAAGGTAACAGTATAAATCAATGACTTAGAACAACAGTTTCTAAACTATTAACATCCCCATATAGTTAATTAATTTTCATTGAAGTTGTTAATGACAGTTAATCACCAGAGGATTGGATATCAATATGCAAAAAATAAAAAAGAAAGAAAAACTCTGTCCTTGTCTTTCATTATATGATCTATATTATTATAACTGAATTGCAGAAATAAATTAAAAAGCTAAATTTAAATCTGGAAGAAAACATAGGAGGGATATTTGTGAACAAGAATAAGAAGATATTTCTTATAAAACAAAATAGCGAACAATAAAAATTGATAATTCTACAATAAGTTGAACTTCATAAAATCTTAAGCCATTTCCTTTTCAAACAATGCTGTTAATAAAAAAGGCATGCCATAGATTGTGAAAAAAATCTATTTAAAAATATATATCGGGCCTCCCTTGTGGCACAATGGGTTAAGTCTCAGCCCATGAAGCTATGTGAAGCCACTGCAGCAGGAGTTCGATTCCCGGCCAGGGAGCTTCCCACATGGTTCAGCAGACCTCTCCTGCCTTGCCCGCTGCTCCCCTCAGCAGAATACTTCAGTTGATCTGCCTATTCTGCTCCCCACTCTCTTTCTGGTGAATCTTCTCACCACCCCACACCTCTAGCCTACACCCCAGCTTGTTGTATGAATAAATAAATATTTTTAATAAATAAATACATAAAATAAAAATATATATCTAGTAAAGAGCTTTCACAACTCAATTAAATGAAGGCCATTTTTTAAATTTAATCTATACGTGATTGGAACACATCACTAAATATATGAATACTTCTATAAGTGGAAAATAAGCACATGGAAAGAATTCATTGTCATTAATCACTAGGAAAATACAAGTTAATAACACAGCATAGTAACATATACAAATATAGGACTAAATTGATGCTTAATTTGGTTTCATTCTATCACTATATATAGAATATAATATTATATTCATTCTAGAAATACATTGTGTGTAGGATAAATTACAAAGTACTTATTCAAATTAGAGACTTTCTTTTTTTTTTTTTTTATTCTAACCCTGAGCCTCCTGGTAGTGCAAGTAGTTAAGCGCAGCACTGTGAAGCTGTCCAGAGCCACTGCAGCATGAGTTGGATACCGGCCAGGAAGCTTCCCACATGGCACAGCAGACCTCTCCTGCCTCAGCCCGCGCTCCCCTCAGCAGTGTACTTCAGTCCATCTGCCTGTTCAGAGTGGGGACTCTGTCTCTGGTGAGTCCTCTCACCACCCCACACCTCTGGTTTATACCCCATCTTGTATGCATAAATAAATAAACCTTTGCCAAAAAATTCTAATGCTGTTCACCTCATGAAGAAATAGATTTCTAAAAACATTTAAATTTCTTTGAAAATATGGATAGAATAGTCAAATTACATGTTATATATGTTGATTTTATTAATTATGTGCTAATAATATTTATAATGAGTGAAAACATATACATTTAAATATTCTTTAAGGAAGCATCCAAGCCAAAAAAAAACGTGACCACTATTACTGTAAGTCATATTTTATAGTGCATTATGCTAATATATTATTAGCATATAGTACATTAGCATAATACACTATAATTTTGATTGGAATAATTATCATTCTGACAGAAAATCAAAAGGCAGATCTTTTTATTCCTAGCTGATTATGAGTGATTATAATTATGAAAAAACTATAAAATTTCCAGTCCTATACACACTGTAAACTTACCCAAAAAATTTCAAGGCAGCATGTGCTCAGTATTTGTACTTTACAGCAACATTTCTCAGACTCCTTGGATTCATATCTTTTGTAACGTCTCTAAAGAATATTCTAATCATGATTCCAACATCTCTAGTCCCAATGACGGCATGATGCTATTTTTGCTATCATCTTGAGAATCATTTTACTTGTGGTTATAATTTCTGGTTATTGCAGTTCCACAACATCGAAAAGTTCCAGGGTGTTTTGATTGTTTTGGTGTATCAGATCAGAGCTTGGACCATCCACCTCATTTTCAATTAAAACGTTTATGATTTTTTGAGGCATTGTCTCTTTCCTGAGACTTTCACTTAGAAGCACTGTAGACTTCTTCAATATGATGAACTTAAGCACCGTTGCTTCTGCCTGCTATTGTGGATGTTGGATGTCATATTTAGTCCTCTACTAATCGGTCCCCAACTTCGTCATTCCACTCTTGGTCTTACCTTTTTCAGAGATGTTCCAAAAGCCTCTGAATTGATTACTGTAGTTGTCCTATTGAATTTCACTCATAGTTATGGATTGATAATAGTCCACTATTTCTTTAGATTGCTATCCTGGAAAATAAATACAAAACTGAAAGATAGGAACACTTTTAAAACTCTTGAGTTGATAAACTGCTCCAATTTAGTCACAACTAAAACTCAAAAAGTAAAAAAAAAAAAAACACTCTCATGTCCTTCATGGAACTCAGGCTTGGTCAAATGGCAATACCACCTACATCAGCTTGCACTTTACTCTTCTAAAAATGATTCACTTCCATGTCCCTGGGGAAAGATGCCCATCTGATTTTTGGAAAACATATTGGGTAGTGAATTATCTTCAAATTTGTTGAAGTCACATCCTGTTTTCCCTCATGCTTCAGGTGTCAGTTTCAGCCAGTGTTAGCTCAAAGGGCAGAAAATGATTATCTTAGTTCTAAACAAACAAGAATGAAGTCAATTTCCTCAAGTTAAATGACACAATACTTAGCAGAATTTGCCAGCCAGTGATCCCACCAACCTGCACTGTTCTAGTTGGAGGCAAATATGCCAACCACATGACACCCTAGGGTAGATCAGGGATGGTGATATTGCTCTAGATAATTTCAGAATTGTGAAACAACAAACATGCAATGTACTATGTTTGAATATAGTAATACTGTTTTATATCCAGTTAAAATGAAGAAAAAGAGGGCAAAAACAGTTACAATGGAGATGTCATTACACATTGTATATTTCTGCTTGTTGAAAAATTTAATAAACAAAAAAACATAATTCCCAGGCAACACTGCCACCAAATCGTGTTATCAAACAACTGGACATATGTTTTTGTTGTTGTTGTTGTTATTGTTTGCAAATCTGAAGGGGGAGAAGTGGCAATGTATTACTTTTGGTGTTTTACTGCTAATGAAATTTATCAGGTCTTTTGGAGTATTGTCTTTAGGAGTATTGTCTTTTCATTAATGTCCATTTAGCGATTTTTTCCTGACTTTGTTTTTCTGATTTATCTGACTTTAAAAATAATTGGTTATCCAGTTGTCTATATCATTTATATTTTGTTCTAGCTTTTAAATTTATTTAGAAATACTATTTTTAAATTTTTCTCGCTCATTAATTTCTCTTAAATTACCAATTTAAAATTATTTAATTCCTGAACTCTCTCTTGTATTTCTTAACATTTTTAGGTCCATACCTTAATTAAATTGATTTTACACTTATTGACTTATCAACCTAGACATTAAAATCTAAATTTTCCATAAATACTGTTTCCAGAATACATTCAATATTTTAATGTTCATTTTATGAGACTATTTAAACAATTTTATAATGTGGTTTTGATGTTGCCTTTGTCCTAAATTAAGTATGGTTATTTCTATTTAATTTACAGATAACAAAATTTTCTATTCTGCAATACATTTCGGGATTTATTGACCAATAATAATCTGATCATAACATAGTAGAGAGAATTTTAAAAATATATGATCTATTTGAAAAACAAAAGACAAATAGTAGAACTAATAAAAAATATAAGGAACCATAAAACTTATTTATGGCTGGCAAGCTAGCTCAAGAATAAAAAAGAAAGCACAAATATACAATCTATCAAATATTAAAGGAAAAGTGATCTTAATTACCCAAGATGATATATAAATTTTAATTTGCTTAATGCATACAGCTAAAATAAGAAAAAAAGAAATAAAAAATTAATTTGTTAATACTTTATAAAATGTAATTCATGTAGAATTACTTTAAATTATTAAAAAAGTATCTAGTTACAACAGAATAAATACAGAATACTCCATAAACAGAATACTCCAAATACAGAAAACTCCATAAACTCTATTCTCATAGAATCACTGAATCCAGATAATCCTACGAAGTAATTCTACAAAAACAAGATCTTTAAAATACAAATGAGTATAATGGTATTGTAAAAATGTTTAGTGAATGATCTTATATTATGTTTTATAAAGACTGAGATAATGAAAACTTTTGTTAATAACTGGAGAATACTGCTAATGTATTGCTGTCAACTTAATCCTATCTCCACTTTCCTTGGGAAAAGGATAAACTCTAATCTGAGAACCTTGCTGCAAACCAGAGATCAGGGACAAGGAGGCAGGGGAATGGAAATCTATCTTCCTATAGGTGCTGATGTTGGTCTGGTTTTAGAGGAAATATAATCAGTTTAGAAAATTCTGCCTGGGTTGATCCTCCCTCTCTTCCATAACCCACCCCTAAGTCTGATACTGAGATTGCCAGAATCTCATTTCCTCCCTCTCTAGAAGCAAGCAAACAAACAAACAAACAAAAATCTGAAATTTAAGTCCTATAGCCACCTATTAGAAAAACTCAAGAAGATATTCTATGGGGGATTCAAGTTTGAATACAAAAGATGGAAAAGCTCAAAAAGAAAAAAAAAAATGGTCCAGAGACAAAAATTAGTGACAGATAATTGTGACAGCTTACAGACTGATTTTACTATACACACACACACACCAAACACACACACACACACACACACACACACATATATATATATATATATATATATATATATATATATATATATATATAAAGAGATATTAAAAAATCAACAACCATTAACTATTCAATTAAATTCAGAAAGTCAGGTTCAGGGTCACAGAAAATAATTTCACAAAGAGAAAGAGTTCCATGTCAAAGCTATTAAAGTTAAATAAACAAACAGTTATACTGGATTGAATAATTTATTGAAATAATTTAAGTAACCATGGGAATAATAATAAGTAGTCTTAATCTTGTAGTGGAAAGAATAAGTAGTGTAGAAAATAAAAATGTACAAATGATTCAAGTGGAAAAGTTTTCTCTTTTCTACATATGCTTTAAAATGAAAAAGTATACAGGGAATATTAAACTTCCTTAGGAAGGGAAACATAAGAATAATAGGTAACCTAGAAGGTTTAGAGAGAGTAAAAAGAGTAGTGGGCATATTTAAAGATATAAAAGGTAAGAACTTCCTAAACCTAAGGAAAGAACTAACCAAAGATATGCAGGGGATGATATAATATCCAAATTTGTAAATGCAAAAGAAGGAACACCAAGACACATCATGGTTAAATTAGTCAACAAAAGAGTCAACAGTTTAAAAAAATTTAAAAAGTAAAATAATAATAATAATAAAGGATGTAAAGGAAAAATAAGTCTGTAAGTAAAAGAAACACAATAAGATTATAATTTGCATTTTCAGCAGGCATTCTGCAGGCTAGAAGAGTGTGAAATGATTAATTTATAATATTAAAAGATAAAAAACACCAGACAAAAATGCTCTGCCATGCAAAACATTATCAACCAAATTTGGAGAAATAGATGCTTTCCCAGATAAACAAAAAGTAATGGGGTCTACCACAATCAAACCAGAACATGCAAAGGTTGAAAGGATTTCCTTCATATAAAAAGGAAAAAAACAAAAAAAGACAAAACCTTGAGCAAGATATTGAATAGCAACACAGAATCAAAAGCACAAAGAAGAATAATACGAGAGAACAAAAAGACATTTAAGAGGAGGAAGGGACAGGATTTGTATAACAACTAGATATCAGTACCCAAAAAAAGGCCATTTTATATAGAGAATGTTCTATACAATCCCCAAGGTAACTTCAAAACAAAAACCAGGACCAGAGACATTTAGAAGGATAAATGAAGAACAGAGAACAACATGGAAAATCAATCAAATGAGAAAGTAAACAGAAGCACATTGAAAAAGAAACAACAGAAAATAGAATGCCAGCTATTAAGTCATTATGTCAATAATTACCCTAAATGTGAAAGGTACAACCTCACCAAACATAAAACCCCATGTGGTGAGATAGATCAAAAACCAGTGCTCAGCTGCATTATGTTTATGAAAACACACATTAGGCTCCCTCTGGTGGCACAGGGGTTAAAGACACAGCCCTATCAAGCCACAGCATGCAACTGTACCATGAGTTTGATCCCTGCCATGGAGCTAACCTACATGGCACAGCCGACTTCTCCTGTCTCGCCCATTGCTCCCTTCAGCAGTGTATTTCAGTAGATCTGCCTGTTCTGCTCCCCACCCTGTCTCTGGTGAATCTTCTCACCGCTGCCCTCTACCTCTGGTCTGCACCCCACTTCTTATATGCATAAATAAATAAATCTTTAAAATAAAAAAGGAAATACATTTGAGATGACAAAAACTCATAGTGAATGCTACAGTAAGATGAATGATACAGAGAAAAATTGCAGTAACCACTGAACTCATATAAGATAAATTATTTTTTTTATTAGATTTATTTATTTATACATACAGCTGGGGTACAGGCCAGAGGTGTGGAGTGGTGAGAGGCTTCACCAGAGACAGAGTGGAGCAGAACAGGCAGATCAGAAATACACTGCTCAGGGGAGCAGCGGGCAAGGCAGGAGAGGTCTGCCGCACCATGTGGGATTCTCCCCCTCTGGGCGTCGAACTCGCATCGCTGCAGCCGCCAGCTCCACAGCCCAGCGCTTAACCGCTGCGCCACCAGGGAGGCCCCAGGTAAATTATAACTCAAAAAAGAGAGTAAGAGAAAAAGAAACACCATGTAACAATCATGTGGTCAATTAATTGCAATATGATTGCAATCATTAATATTTATCTACCCAGGGCCTTCCTGGTGGAGCAACGGGCTAAGTGCAGCACTATGAAGCTATCCAGAGCCACTGCAGCACGAGTTCGATACCCTGCCAGGGAGCTTCCCACATGGTGCAGCAGACCTCTCCTGCCTTGCCCGCTGCTCCCCTCAGCAGTGTACTTCAGTCGATCTGCCTGTTCTGCTCCCCACTCTGTCTCTGGTGAATCCTTTCACCACCCCACACCTCTGGCATACACCCCAGTTTGTATGCATAAATAAATAAATCTTTAAAAATAAAAAAAGAAAACCTATAACATTGGATGGGGAATAGCACTAATGATAGCAAACAGAGTTCCATTTACCAAGATTTATAAACTCTAACAATGCAACATGTATAATACTATTGCTTAATGAAATAGCCAACAAACTACAGCAACAGCAATAAAATTAGGATATTCATAAAAGTCCTACAGTGTGTAGGCTTGACCTCCCTAATGTATTCAGGAAAGCTTTTTTTTTTTTTCTCTCCCCCACAGGATGTCCAGAGCAGCTCTTTTCTAATAGGTCAATCAAGTTGAGCCTCCAGAGGAACTATTACCATAATCTTAAAGAATATAGATTACCTAGATACTAGAATTTTTTTTTATTTGAGAACGTTATCTTAAGGTAGGGCAAACATGCAGAGGCAAGGTTTTATTGTACAAAGTCATCCCTTCCGTGTCAAGTGAAACCCCTTCCTCTCTCCTTGATGCCGCAGGCCTCTTAGCACTGGGTATAAATCCCTATGTTTTCCATTTACTTTAGAATTTATAACCATGCAAATTCTCCATCCTTATGTTATCAATTGGGTCTTTTTCCTACTGTTCTCTCTGGTGTTAATTTGTTTCTTTAGCCTCAGAAAAAAAACCCTTATGCTTCCACAGGTGCCCCCATAAGAAAGGTTTCAGCAAAGCCAGGTATATGCCCAAAATATCTCAAAGGTAATTAATACCACAAGCATGCAGACATGACAAATAGACTAATATTTAAACCTGACTGGTAGGGGAAAAAATAACAATTTTAATCAATAAGTCATATAAGAAATAACTGGCCTGACATGATAGAGCAACAGGAAGACACCAGGAGCAGGTTCTCTACGGAGCTGGGCAGACAGGTCAAAGGAGGTGTCTTGGAGCCCTCAGTGGCTTTTTCGGCTTTTAATTACATTTTGTAGTGAGGTCTCTAGGTACAGGGCAGGCAATGGCATCTGGAGGCCGGGAGGCTGGCAGGCCTCCCAGCCCCAGGCAAATTTTCACTCTCTTGGGCCCTCAGGTGTTCTCTCGCGGTCTTTGTTGCACCCCAAATGGTCCTCTCCTCCGTGCTCTGTTTTCTCCTGTCTCTGCTGCTGCTGCTTCTTCCTCTGCATCCTCTGTGAAGCTGTCCTTTTATGCTCAGTCTCTGCAGGCCCCAGTGTGCCCACTCATGCAGGCCCACATCCCATTTCAGGTGCCCACCATCAGGCACATAGGCCTGCAGAGATCTATCCTTGATGGGAGGGCAGAAAAACTGATGGTTTTTTCACTTACCTACACATGATAACCATAAATTTGGGTAAAAGTAAATGAAAGTGTATTATTATTAACCAAATTGTAATGCCAGCAAGTACAGGGCAGATTCACTAACGATTTGGGCAGATGGATAGAAAGTCCTGGAGCACTCAGTTGCTTTTTCAGGCTTTAATGATATTTCTATGCCAATTGTGGGTCAAGCCCACAGGCTGGCAAGGCAGGAAGGCCAGGGTCCAGGAGATTGGCAAGCCTCCCAGCCCTTGTCTGGCAAATCTTTACTCTTTTTCTTTGGGCTCTCTCTTTGGGCATTCTCTCATGGTCTTTTCCTCTAGTAGCTGTCACTCATTCTCTTGTAGCCGTTTTGCATAGCTGTCATCCTCATGCCTCTGAGTTATGCCTTCCTGATAGCCTTAGCCTCAGGCGTGCTCACTTATTCATGTCTACGCCATACTGCAGGTGTCGCACCCACACTCCCAAGCGCCTCCTGAATTCAAGGCTGCAGGCAATAGCCGCAGAAGCCAACTGTGCAAAAGTCTGAGCAGTCTTCATTTATCCTGCCCCAAAGTAATTAACATTTGTATTTAACATTATATATGATAGAAAGATAACATCCTTTTAACCTAATATATTGATTCAAACATTCCACCTGTGGAAAGATACATCTTTTCTTATATGCTATTTTTTTCTGTGAGATTTGGAGAAATAGAAGAAAAAGCTGGTAAATCAAGCTAGATTTATAAAGTATGTCTTCACATATTCAGAAATTTGTTTCAGTGATATTTGTAAATTAATATATCCAAATGCAAAAAAATTCAACATTTCTTGCCATATCAAATCACTTCAGTTTTATCTTGGTTCGCCTCACATTCTAAGCAAAAACTCATTAGTTGTAATTAATGTATCTTTATTGCTGCTCCTCCTTTCTAATCATCTTTCTTATAAGTGTTAATATTTCTTCAGGATGAGAAACTTTTAAAAACATTTATTTACTTGAGATTTGAACTACTCCATAGTTTTAACTGATGCTTATTCAAGAACTTGCTTCAGATAATTATTGCACTAATAAAGAATATTAACTCCTAGTCTTACCAAGAGTGTTAGTAATAACTGCTTAATTGTGTGAGTCAAATTCAATAATGAAATGGCATGAAAACAAATTACTTTTTTATGTTTTATATTTTTATTTAAGTGTACATAAGATCAATAAGCATGTCTATAAAGATTTTTCTGTGATTGTTCATTTGGTGTAGTTTTGTGTGTGTGACTGTTCATTTTGTTTGTTAATTTGGTTGCCCTTTTGGTGATCCATGGTTTATACTAAATAAAGAAGTTAATGTATAGTAACTATGTGATAGTCTACTGAAAGGAGATTTTCAATTTTGGCCTAAAAATCTGAGAAGAAAGTTGCTGTGATTTTCACTTTTAGCAAAGAAAGAAACTATTTCTTCATTTTAATTTTCCTTCTGAGAGTCAGAACAGCTGTCTTTATCACACTTAATGCATTTCTATCTATCCACACTCAGGGGGAAATAAACATTATTTTCAAACTTTAAAATCCATCTGTTTACTTTCTAGTTAGCATAAATATGGAGAAAACACCTATAGTTTTTAGATTTCTATTTGATCAAAGCTGGTAGTTTTTATTTTTTTTTGCTTGTTTGTTATTAACTATCTTGTTACTACATGACATTTCATGTCAGTTGGTGAGATTTACCTTGATAATTGTTTAAATCACCTTTAAACATTTTCTATTAAGGGCTTAATTTCTGAATCTGCTGGGCAGTAAGTAAGCAATTGTTGTGCCACCCTGCTGTGCCAGCCTGGCACCAATGCAGGTTTCCTATGATTCATGAAGACGAGCAAAAACAAGTTCTGGAGCCCTCGGTGGCTTTGGCAGTCTTTTAATTGTCTTTCATAGCAAGGCAACGATGTTTAAGGCAGGTAGGGTGGCCAGGGGGCCAGGAGGCTGGCAGGTCTCTTAGCCCCCGGCAAATCTTCACCTTCTCAGGGCTCTCTGGTGCCGCTTCTGCTGGATGGTCTCACCGCTGTTTCTGCACTCTTCTTCCTCGTGCTCTCTGCGTCTTCCTCGCACACGCCATGCTATACCATGCTACACCATGCTATGCCACACTACACCACACTAAGCCATGCTACGCCACGCCACGCCGTGCCACGTCCTTCTTCAGGTGCCCGCCATCAGGCACTTGCATAGGCCTACAGAGGCCCATCTCCGAGGGGGTGGCAGAAAACCCTGATAACTCTTCTGTCTACCCTATAGCAATATTCATTTATTTAGAAATACTTACCACGTGGTGGATACTCTGCTGGGTCCTAGATTGAGTGAGTAAAACAGGCACATTGCCATTGTGAAGTTTTGAACTAGCCAAATTATTGATTGAGGTAGAAAATAGGAGAAATACCTTTTTTTAAACAGACAGGATAGAAATAACATTTAAGTTTAAAGAAATAGAAATGATTTACCATTTTTAGGTTGAGAAAAACAAGAAGGAAAAAGATCTTTCTAGGAAGAGAGAAGAACAAGCTCAAAGATTCTGAAGTAAAGAAAACAAAATTGAATATTCCAGAAACTAATGGAGAGAGTGACAGACCTTGGTATCTGTAGCACCAGCAAGGCACAGAGCAGGTTTTCTATCATCAGGCAGATGGGTAAAGGAGAGTCCTGGAGCCCTCAGTGACTTTTTCAAGCTTCTAACGCTCTTTCTACACCATTTGTAGTGAGGCAACCAGGTGCAGGACAGGCAGGGGGGCCTGGGGGCCAGGAGGTCAGTGGGGCTCCTAGTGTCCAGTGAATCTTCACTCTTTCTGAGTTCTCTGGCATTCCCTCATAGTCTCTTCCCTGGTGTCTAGTGCACTTGGCTGCACAGTGCTCTGCCCCCGTTTCTCTGCTGCTGCCCTTATGGGCTGTGTTTCCCGACTCAGGTGCACCCACTCATGCACAGTCATAGGTCCCGCCATCAGGCACACATGTAAGTCCACAGTTGTTATTATCAATGCTAATGGCAGGAGATTGGAAAAACACAGACAACATCCATTTGCCCTACAGTATCCTATGAGAATGGTGTCAAGTGGAGTTGGAAAAATGGGCAAGGCTCAGGTACATTAATTATTTTTTTTTTTTAAAACTAGGGTTGCATATTTCATTTTAAAATGGGAAATGATGCTATTAGGAGGATAAATGTTGCTAAACAAAGTTGTTAAGAGATAACTTCAAGCATTGTTTTTGTTTAAAAAGGAAAATTAAAAATAGTTTGGAGGGGGTAATGATGGAAGACAAGTGTCCGGATAGGAATGGTGATGTCACCCATTAAGTCAGGAAGGATTCCCAACCAATATTTGGTCTGTATGTTGAAATGGATGATACAAATGCATATCAGAAGGTGTAAGAGAAATGAAAAAGTGATCAGAATTTTTGCCCTCCCATCAATGATAGACCTCTGAGATCCTACACACATACCCGATGGTAGGCACCCGAAGTAGGTTGTAGGCATGAGTGAGTGGGCACACCTGGAGACACTGAGCATATAAAGGGTGGTATCACAGCGGCGGCAGTGGTGGCAAACTGAACGTGGCAGCAGAGGGCCATGTGGCTGAGTTTGGCGGCGAGTGGCAGAGAGCGCTGGACAACGTCATGGGAACAGCTAATAAAACAAAGAGGCTGCTTGAACTGATGATGAACCTACCTGGTCTGGGATGATTGCAGAAAAGAAGGACATGAGAAGCTTTATCACTTAGGTTTTTTGGAAGAAAAGTGTTGATTCCAAGTAGGTCTGAAAATGGCTTGAAAGAGCAATGGAAGGAATTGGATTGGTCTCATCATTATAATGACATTTAAATGAGAGGGCCAAGTTTCCTTTTTTTTTTAAGATTTTATTTACTTATGTTTGCATAGGAGTACTGGGGTGTAGGCCAGAGGTGTGGGGAGTGAGAGGATTCACCAGAGACAGCAAGCGGATTTAATGAAATACACTGCTGAGGGGAGCAGAAGGAAAGACAGCAGAGGTCTGCTATGCCATATGGGTCAGCTCCCTGGCCAGGGATTGAGTTCAGGCCGTAGTGGTGGTAGTGCTGATACTTAACCTGTGGGCCACCTGGGAGGCCCCGGAATCCTTTCTTTTATCTTTGTCTCTGTTTCTGTCTCTGCACACAAGTTCTATTAAAAATTACCACATTAATTATCTGCTTCCTTTGCCTTGCACATGTGAATGGTTGAATACCTTTTAGAGGATGCATCCCTTATCAATTTAGGATGCTTGAATACCCTCAATCCTACATTAACAATTGTAGTAAGACTAATGATGATCTTCAAAGATTTCTAGCTAAGTTGTTATTCCCAGAACTTGTGAATATCTTAAGTTAGCAGATGTAATTAAGTTTAAGAAGGTTGAAAATGAAAGATTAGCCCCAGTTAGTCAAGTGGATATAATCTAATGAATTAAGTTCTTAAAAGCAGTGTTCATAAGCTTCATCTGTGGTCATGACGATAGAAAGCAACTTTAGAGTGATGCTGCATTGCTGAATTTGCAACTGGAGGAAGTGGCTCTCAAGCCAAGTAATGTGCAGAGCTTTTAGAAGATAGAAAGAACAAGGGAGATGTTTCCCTTGAAGTAACATGACAGCAGAAACCATGGTTTTAGCCCAGTGACTCCTGTGTCAGGCATCTCAACTACACAACTGTAGACATAACATTTGTGTTGATTTAAGCTGCCATGTATGTGGTAATCTGTTGGAGCATCAGTAGAAAACTAATATTAGGCGAGTGGAAGAATGAATTTACACTTTACTATTATCACTTTGTTATTTATGGTTAAAAGAAAATAGTTCAGCGCATATTTAACATATATATCTTTAATAGACAGAGTTCTTATAAACAAATACAATTTTTGTGACTTGCATTTATGCCTGTTTTTATTTTTAACATTCTTACAAAATATTGAATAAAAACTGAGATTATTAGAAATCTTATGCTTTCATATATCAGGTCTCACTGAAGCTTTTAACAATAAGTACATGTGAATATTTTCTTAGCAATGCTATGAAAGGGCATATCTTGCTAGAAACCTAATTTTAGGCCAAGAATCATTAACATAAAGTTAAATGCTTTGAATTTCCATTAAAATCTATTTTACTTTGTAGTATCTATTTACCCTCATGTCTAGACATCATAAGTGCTCATATGGTTAGGACTATCTTATTGCTATACTTTTTTGCATAAATCAAATCAAAGAAATTAAATAAAACTTCAGTGAAGAGTATAGAAAACCAAGAAGAAAATTAAAGTGTCCCTAGAAGAAAGACAGCATTTTATTGATTATATTATTCATAGGATACTGATTTCTAATAAAGCAATCAGTGCCACAAAAATCTTTAATTGGTAGCCACAGGCAACAGGTAGAAGACAGCTGGGAAAGCCCCCCAAATAGCAGAAGTGAAAAGTGGGAGGCCCTTAGATGTGGGAGCAGAAGTGATAGCAAATATAGAAGACCACCACATAAATGTGATCTCCCCAAAAGTGATAGCTGAAGCAGGAGACCACCCTCCAAACTGGGAGGGAACATGAGAAGCCCCCAAAGAAATGGGAAAAAGCCCCCATTCTTCCGCCTGTTCCATTTTTAAAAATCTATTGACCAGTCCTGCTCTGCTCCTCAGGTCTATTTGTGCCTATTTGAGAAGCCACATGGGGTGAGGAGCAGGATACAAGACTCCTGGACTATCAATAGCCTACTTGTTTTCATTCAGTACTCATGAGCATCATGACCCTTCTATAGAAACATATAGACACTTGAAAGACAAGGCAAAATTCTTCCTTAATGAAACTAACACCTTAATGAGTAGAAATAGACACCAAGCCAATACTATGAAATATATCTCCTTGGGGGCCTCCCTGGTGGTGCAACAAGGTTAAGTGCAGCGCTGTGGAGCTGTCAGCGGCTGCAGTGCGAGTTTGATGTCCAGCTGGAGAGATTCCCACATGGTGCAGTAGACCTCTCCTACCTCACCCGCTGTTCCCCTCAGCAGTGTATTTCAGTCAGTCCACCTGTTCTTCTCCCCACTCTGTTTCTGGTGAACCTTCTCAAACCCCCCCCCACTTTTGGCCTATATCCCAGCTTGTATGCATAAATATAAATAAATCTTAAAAAAAAAGAAAAAATATCTCCTTAAGATGGAGTGAAAGTATTAACCAAAAAATGTCTCAAGAATAAGTTGATAAATTAGAGAATCAAAATGAGGAACTGAACCCAGAAAACCACCATTAGACTTTACTCGGAGAATTGTGTCCACCACACATGAGTTTGAATTTAGGTTAGATAGCTAGAAACAGTGAGTTATTGGCATTAAAATTGTAAAGATTCTTTGTAGGAGGGGCTTCTGACTCGAAGTTGTTCTGATCTAAAGATGTGCTGATGATAGAGAAAATAAGTGGAGAATTTAATCTCTTCCTTTCTGGAGAATGACCTCTAGAGAGAAAGGACGGCATGACCATTGCCATGTGAAAAGACCTATGTTTATCTGGAAAGACTGACTTATACTTTTAGGCAATAGTTTCATGAATATGAGATAATTCCTGTGAAGACTGGTTGTTTGCCCACAAGACCAGAGGCAGGGTTCCGGAAAATTTCATATCCTTTACAAGATTTTTGGAGGAAAAAACAAAACTAAGGAGAAGAACTAAGGAATGTAGGTGGCAAGGCTAATGGAGTGCTAAACAATGTGATCTGAGAAATCCCCATGGAAATGTTAAATCTGAGGAAGCAGTGAAATAAATGAGGAGGGTGGACCCAGGAGAAAGGTTGAGATGTGAATGTTTAAGACTTCCAAGCATATCAAAGAGTCAGAGTGTCTCATGCAGAGAGAGATGGGAGGAATCTAGGAGCCAAGGTTGACTGATCCAGAAAGGGATACAGTATGTCCATAGGGGCCTCAATATTGGCTCCCTTCCAAGACTGCAATGGACTCTTGAAAAGGTTTGTCAATATTATATGTTCCGGGCCTCGCTGGTGGCTCAGCGGTTAGGCGCTGTGCTGTGGAGCTGTCCACAGCAGCGACGCGAGTTCGACGCCCGGCTGGGGAGATTCCCACATGGTGCGGCAGACCTCTCCTGCTTCCCCTGCTGCTCCCCTCAGCAGTGTATTTCCATTGATCTGCCTGTGCTGCTCCCCACTCTGTCTCTGGTGAACCCTCTCGCAGCCCCATGCCACTGGCCTGTACCCCAGCTTGTATGCATAAATAAATAAATCTTTAAAAAATATACTATGTGTTCTATGGTGTTCCATGCACTATGCCAGCTATTTATCAAATGGTTAAATTGCTCCAATTTCTGATCTCATTCTAGACATATATATTCTCCTTTGTATCCACATTTGTGTTTGTATTTAATTATGCTGATACTTAAAATAATCAGTTCCCACAAAGCCTGGGAACTCCTATCTAGGAGGTGAGAGTCTAGCAATGGGAGGTTTTCAGGGAGATGGTATATGGAGATGAAAATGAGGTAGCTACTTAATTTTATAGGCTCTGCTTAACACACCACAGGTGTTAATGTTTCTGTGTTCCTGTTACAGAATCACCTCCTTGAAGGAGAGGTGCAATTTTCCTCACTCCCACTTACATGCACCCACCTTGGCTTACACATCTCTGTTTGCCAAGAACCAGACTTCCTTAGGAGGGTTGCATCTGGGAATTAGGGGTGGAGCTGAGTAAACAGGTGGACCTGTGCAACACAGAAGGCAGGCAGGTACTTTTTCTTGCTTCTGTGGCCTGACTTGCACCCTGGTGTGGCCTAGAGGAGACAAATGGAGGAGAGAAGGTACTCGGAAGAGACATGTGGGTGAGACATGGGGTGGGGGGGGGCGGTTATTCCTGTTCCTCAGCAGAGATAACAGTACCCCTTACTTGATGTATCATTTGGTTTTGAATTCTCAGTGTTTCCTTCTGCCCCAGCTCTCTGAGATCTGCTAACCCTTTTTTTGGGTTCCCCACCAAAAGCTAATTTAAACTGTAGCGTGGTTTCAGGCCTCAGCAGCCTTGCTTTGGACTTTGTTTAGCTGAGCATTTGCCCATGAGAGGATGGGTAATTTTTTTAAACTTTAATTAGGATTACCCTCTCTCTCTTTGCACATTAGTTCTATTAAAAATCATTCATGCTGAGTCTGCTTCCTTTGCCTTTGTGCATGTGGATAGCTGAATCCTTTTCAGAATATGTGCCTCTTATCAGTTTGGGGTTCCTGGGTGCCTCTCAGTCATAGACTAATATTCTTACAATCAGGACAAAAAGATAAGATGATAATGTTGGTGAATGTGGTGCAACACAAACAAAAGAACAAAAGGGAGCAGGTGGGGATTTCAATTACAATTTAGAATTAGAAAGTATAATCTCTTTTTCAAATAATCTTATAAATCTTTTAAAGAACTTGATAGGAATACCAGTAGAACCAATTTAGCGAACCTGGCAGGCATTGATAGAGTACAATGAAAACAATAAACAGTGTTGATTGCAATCCAGAGATTTAGCCAACCTAAATTTTAAGCTGATAGTGGAATTCAAGAATGTGTTTGATGTTTTTATGTATGTTTTTTTTTCTTAGTCAGCAAGCATCTGTTTTATTAAATAAAAAGAAACCGGATCCCAAGTTTGACAAGAAAGTAAGAGAAAGTAAATTTAAAGGTAGATTTTCATGACTAAGTGCACACAAATCAATGTTCTGCATTTTAGAACTAATAGCAGCTGGAATGTAAAAATAATACATAACTTTGGGACATGGTCAGCTTATCTTTTGAAGTTTGCAAATGTGCTTTTCTTTGCTTTAAATTCTATTTATTTTGGGGGCTTCCCTGGTTGCTTAGGGGTTAAGTCTTAGCATTATCACTCAAGTCAGCCTGCCAACCCTGCAGCCTGAGTTCCATCCTGGCCAAGGAGCTAACCCATGTGGTATAGCAGACATCCCCTGTCTCACTTGCTTCTCTCCTCAGCAGTGTATTTCAGTGAATCTGCTTGTTCTGCTCCCCACTCTGTCTCTGTAGAACTCTCTCACCCCCATACCTCTGGCCTTTACACCCCAGTTCTTGTATGCAAAAATAAATAAAATGTTAAAAAAAAAAATATATATATATATATATATATAGTGTTTGACTAAAAAGGCAACTGTAAAATGACAGAAGGTGTACACACTGCCAAATGATACTGAGACTATTCTTCAGATTTTCAGAATGATCAAATATAGAAAAATTATTGACAGCAACTCCATACAAACTCTACCAAGTTAAAAATTTCTTCTCATTTCAGAGAAAAAGTATAACAATAATCATGTTTTCTGGATTATATATTAAGTAAGAATAAATATCCCTTTCTATTTGTATATATTTGAATACTGTAGGGTAAATGAAAGAATGATCAGGATTTTCCACCCTCCCATCAATGATAGACCCCTGCAGTCCTACACTCCTGCCTGATGGCACCTGGAGTAGGGTGTGGGCCTGCGTGAGTGGGTGTACCTGGGCCTGGAGAGACTGAGCATATAAGGTTGGTGTCACAGGATGAACAACAGCAACAGAGAACAGAGCGTGGCCACAGAGAGACCAGGGAGCCTAGAGAGAGTGAAGATTTGCCAGGGGATGGGAGGCCTGCCATCCTCCCGGCCCCCCCGTCCCCCAACCTGCCCTGTACCTGGTTGCCTCACTACAAAAGATCATTAAAAGCCTCAAAAAAAGCCACCAAAGTCTCCGGGACTCCTCCTTTACCCATCTGCCCAGCTCCATAGAAAATATGCTCCTGGGTCTCCCTGGTGGCGTGGCGGTTGAGCACTGCACTGTGGAGCTGTCGGCTGCGCACGATGCGAGTCCGACGCCCGGCCGGGGAGAATCCCACATGGTGTGGTAGACATCTCCTGCCTCGCCTGCTGCTCCCCTCAGCAGCGTATTTCTGATCTGCCTGTTCTGCTCTGCACTCTGTCTCTGGTGAACTCTCTCACCGCCCCACGCCTCTGGCCTGTACCCCAGCTTGTATGTATAAATAAATAAATCTTAAAAAAAAAAAAAGAAAATCTGCTCCTGTGCTCTTCCTACGGCTATACCTATTTTTTTAAATGAAATTGATTCAATTAAACTACTTCTACAGTCTAATATTTTAGAGGTAGCAAGGTATAGAATTACATATAGAAAGTTTTACTTCTATTATAGAAAAATAACTTTTTTTTAGCTTTCATATTTTAGAAATAGTATATGCTCATAAAATCAAAGTATCATAGAGGTTATAAAGAAGTAAATAATATCCTTTCAACCTATACAACCCCGCACCTGTCAACACTGTAGCTCATTAGCAGTTTGGATTGAATTCTTACAGTCCTTTAGCTAAACATTTAAAACATCCATTTGTTTGGTTTTCAGTGAGTAAATAAATCTATACATATTTTAGTGAAACTATTTTCCAAGGGATGCAATAGATGTATCAGGGAATTAAGCAATTAAATAAAGGGAATATTCTTGGCACAGTTTCCCGTAAAGATTTAGAAATCAGCATTGCCATTTATTATTTTATTATTATGATCATTATTATCACTAGTTACCATAGTCTTTATAGATTTTTCAGTATCAGAACACACAAATACAATTACAGTTTTACTCTTCTATCAGTAGTGCCTGATTCATACCTAATCATCAATAGTGGAAATCATCACTATCTCCATGGATATCAATAGGTAACTTAGTAACACATGCTTAATGATAATTTATTTCATTTTAATTTTTGTGAATATTTAGCCTATTAATGTCTGCTGATCATATTGTTAGTGTATTTTTAAACTTTTCTACCTCATTGTTGTATCTCCTAAATCCCTTCTCTCTTTCTATCCTTTGTGGTGTATTCTGAGTAAAATGTGAAAGTGCCACACTTCTCAGTATATTTTCTTTCATCTCTCAGAGGAAATGTTAAAATAAGGACTTTTATAATGTATGGGTCAGGTTCCCCACAATTGTTGATCTTAAATAATAAATATATAATACAGTAAATTAAATAATAAAAAGAACGACAGTATTTTATGGGCTTATGAAATGGAATAGGAAATGAACTCACTCAATGGAAAATATTCTCACCAAAGGTAACCTGAGTATAATAAAATCTTTAAATGTAACTAACAGTTTATAAGAAATGCAAGAGTAAATGAACATATTAACGGTGAAGCACAAAGGAAAACACAGAATCAGGAAAGCCTATAACATGGATTCAATGGCCTGTTTTCTTCAGAAAATATGTTATAGATATTTAAGTATTGAAGCAATATATCAACCAAATGTATAGCATAGAGTTTATCCGGACTTAAACAAATGGAAGGGATGTGAACAATGACTCAATATGATTGTAAAGGACACATACATCTTCCCAGTTATCCCATGACTGCTCGTTTTAATTTTGGTTAATTTTACTACTTTTGTAGTTTAGTCTTGATTCTTACTTTATAAGTAGTTAATTTCCTACTTTTACTGTCTTTATCCTTCTTCAGTGATTCACTAAATCAGGCTTAGTGGTGTTACATTTCTTTAGCATTATTTATCTGTGAAACTTGTAATACTCTTTGAATTATTAGTGTAAATGCTATCCTTGCTGGGTAGAGAATTTTTGGTTGCAAGTTCTCTAGTTTCAGTACTTTGAATGTTTCTTACTACTCTCTTCTGGCTTTTTTTTTTTAAGATTTATTTATTTATTTATGCATACAAGAACTGAGCTGTAGGCTAGAGGTGTGGGGTGGTGAGAGGATTCACCTGAGAGAGAGCAGGGAGCAGAACAGGCAGATGACTGAAGTGCACTACTGAGGGGAGCGGCAGGCGAGGCAAGAGAGGTCTGCTGTGTCATGTGGAAAACTCCCTGACTGTGGTTTGAACTCAAGCTGCAATGGCTGCAGACAGCCTCATAGGCTGAGACTTCACCTGGTGCACCACCAGGGAGGCCCTCTTTTTTGGCTTTTGAAGGTTCTGCTGATAGTCTTATGGGGTTTCCAGTGTGTGTGACAAACTGCTTTTCTCTTCTGGCTTTTGAGATTTTCCCTAACTTTTGTTGTTATGTGTCTTGCTGTGGCTCTCATCGTTCTTATTTATATCACTGTGGTGTTCCTTTGACTGGATGTCTGTTTCCATCTCCAAATTAGAGAAGTTTTCAGTCATCATTTAATCAAATAATTTTTCTGACCCTTCCTTTCTTCTCCTTGGAGGTCCAATATAATGTGGATACTATTTCTCTTGATGCTGTATCAGAGGTCCCTGAAGGTGGATTGTGTTTTTATTATTATTATTATTTTCATTTTGCTTCCTGTTGGGGAGTTTTGTGACTTTATTTTCCAGCTCAGTTATCTGGTCTCTGCTTCACTAAGTCAACTGGTATACCCATTTTTTTTTTTTTTTATATATTTCAGTTATGTCATGGGATTCTTCAGCTCTATAACTTCTACATAGGTCTTTCTTAAATTTTGTACTTTACCCATTCTTCTCCCAAGTTTGGTGAGCAGTTTTATGACCATTACTTTGAATTCTTCATCAGGTAGGTCTTAATTCATGTGGTTCTTAATTTTGTGGTTCTAACTATGTCCTCATTCTGTTTTATGTGTATGTTCTTTTCAGTTTAGATATGAAAACACCTTTCGGTATTTCTCAGAAGGTGTCTAGTATTTGTAAAGTTTTGCACTTTTTGTTTGTTTCAGAAGGCCTTTATTTACCACTCACATCTGAAAGTGAGCCTTGCATGATAGAGCATTCTTGGCTGGAATTTTTTTTGGATTTATTTATTTATGCATACAAGCTGAGGTACAGACCAGAGGTATGGGCAGTTCACCAGAAACAGAGTGGGGAGCAGAACAGGCAGATCAATGGAAACACACTGCTGAGGGGAGCAGCGGGTGAGGCAGGAGAGGTCCGCCGCACCCTGTGGGAATCTCCTCGGCCAAGCATCAAACTTGCATCACCACTGACAATAGCTCCACAGCACAACGCACAACCGCTGCACCACTGGAGAGGCCCTTGAATTTTTTTTTAATCTTAAAGTATTTTAATCACATTGTTACATTCTCTCCTTGCCCATGGTGTTGCTTCAAAGAACTTCAATGTTAGTCTAATTGGGTTCTTTTATAGGTTATATGCTGCTTCCCCTAGATAACTTTGACATTTTTTTCTTCGTTTTCCACTCTTGGAAATTTTGCTACAGCCTTTATATAGGTCTCGTTTTAAGTACCCTGACACTCTTTTAGCTTCATAGACTTGTATATTTAGTTGCTTTATACCTTCCTTTCTACTTCTACCTGGGTTCTTCGTCCATTTGCATCTTGAAGGTCACTGATTCAATTTTCCATTTGATTTATTTACTTCTATAGCTTTCTTCAGAATTTTTCATCCCCTTTATTCATCTTTTTTATATCCTGCTTTTTTTTATTTAAAGCTTCAATTGCAATTTCTTTTCATTGTTTTTTTTTTTCTCCACTCATTCATTTGTTTTTCTGATTTCTATTGTATATATTTGGTCTGTTTTTCTGTGTTTTTTTTTTTTCTGTATCTTCCACTTTTTTTCAGTTCCTTAATTATAATAATTTTGAACTATGGCTTTGATAGCATGAACCTAACTTCCATATTTTTGTAATTGGGTTCTGAAGATTTGTTCTCTCTCTGTGGTGCAGTTTTACCCCAGTTGCCCTTTTTGTGTTTTTTTTTTCTTTGTTTCCTACCATCAGCTTTGGGGGCCTGGAACTGATTGGGTATGAAAAGTTTCTACTCAAAAAACTTCCATTCTATGTAACTTTGAACTCTTGTTCGTCCAACATGTTGAAGTGTGTACTGGTCTCTGCTGATCAAATGATAATCACCCAACTCCTGTACATCTCTCAGACCTATTTCCTTTGATTTTCTCCCTCAAGGGCTATAACCAGTGGGACTAAGGCCCTGTCATTTTCTCCTGGTCGTGGACAGGCTTTCACATCTTGTGAGTAGAATATGGGCATGTCAGAGTTTTCAGAGTTGGAGGCCAGTCTTCTATTGCTTGTAGCTGGAGCTTGAAGGAGTCTAGTTCTAGCTCATGAAGCTGGCAGCTGGTGGGTAGCATCTGGCAGGTTCTTGCTTCTGTTTCTCTCAGTGCTTGCTTCCTGCACTGACATTGGACCTGATGGCATATAATTTACCTACTGCATTTTAAATAAAGTGTTAGTAAAAGTTACTTTGTTAAAGTATTCATAAATGATTACAAATTACTTGAAATTGTTCAGCAATAAATTATATCTGCATATTATATACCTAAGTACTCAGCAAATAAAACAATACTAAAGGAATTATCCATTATTGTTATACCATGCTAATTGACTTTCGAATCATGTTGTTGGGGGACTGGTGTTATTTAATAGAACTAATAAAATAAAATTTGTTCATATCCGAATCATGGTGAAAGCACTAATTGCCTCTGAGTGTGTGCATGTGTGTGTTCTAATAAAAATATGGATCAAAAAACCAAATGCTAAATGTGCACAGAGCAACATATCTTCCTAGTGGTAGTTAGCTGAATCCTAACCCAAGGATTTGGATATTTTTAAATTTTTTAAAGATTTATTTATTCATACATACAAGAACTGGGATGTAAGCCAGACGTGTGGTAGATGAGAGGATTCACCAGAGACATAGTGGGGAGCAAAATAGGCAGATTGACTGAAATATACTGCTGAGGAGAGTAGCGGGTGAGAGAAAAGAGGTCTGCTGGTACCACGTGGGTTAGGTCCCTGGCTGGGGATTGAACTCATGGTGCAGTGTCTGACGATTGCTTGAAAGTGCTGTGTCTTTAACCCCTGTTCCACCAGGGGGGACCTTATCCTCAAAATTTTATGTGGAGAGAGTGTGCTGTTATATGGTATGTACAGGGAGGTTGCGTATCCAGAAAGCAAGATTCAAGTTATGAGACTTGGAACTAATATAGCATAGCTGGCACATCTGCCTATCCTCCTATTTGAAATGAGAGAGTGTAAACAAAACTTCAGGGAGGGCAGCATAGCTCACTGACTTCATTGTCCTAGAATATCAACAAAAAATTCTAAGGGAAACAAAGTTCTGAGGCACACAGAATCCTGTTTTCCATCCCAATGCATGTTTAACATCTAACCATCCTTTAGATAAGTTTGTCTGTGACTTGTGTTTATAGTGCTTGAAACATTCATGAATCTGAAAATACTGAAGAATTATCTCCCAACATAGTGTTTTATTATTTCTTAATTTGCTTGTGAACAAATCTAATTTTCCAAGATAGATAAGGGGGAAGAAATGACAATTATTTTTCTAATGCTCTGTAAATCCAGATTGGTCTAGTCTGTTAATTTATAAACACAACCAGAATTTAAAATTATAAAGGTTAGTCACAGCTACTAACATTTACAAAGTGTCACTTTTTGAAAAAATATTTTAAAATGAATTGACACTTTATCTCCACTATATTCTATTTTAGAACAATGTGCTTATCTATAAATTATAAATGAGAAAACTGTGAGTGAACAGGTTAAACAAGCTGTCAGTGATGATCCTTTTAGCTATTTAGGAAGTGTATAATCAACTTGGGCTATCATGACAAAATGCAACAGAGTGGTGTTTTATTTATTTTTTATTTTTTTTAAAACAATGTTTATTTATTTATTTATTTTAAAGATTTATTTATTTATACATACAAGCTGGGGTACAGGCCAGAGGCGTGGGGTGGCGAGAGGGTTCACTAGAGACAGAGTGGGGAGCAGAACAGGCAGATCAGAAATACACTGCTGAGGGGAGCAGCGGGCGAGGCAGGAGAGGTCTGACACACCATGGGGGAATCTCCCCGGCTGGGCGTCAAACTCGCATTACGCACTGCCAACAGCTCCACAGCGCAGTGCTCAACCACTGCGCCACCAGGCAGGCCCAGAGCGGTGTTTTAAACGCACGTGTATTTTCTCATTTATTAGTTCCATCTTCACAAACAAGCAAGTTATTTAAAAAAAAAAAAAAGATTTATTTTTATTTATGCGTACGAGAACTGGGGTGTAGGCCAGAGGTGCGGTGGGTGAGAGGATTCACTAGAGACAGAGTGAGAAGCAGCATAGCTATATATACTGAAATACACTACTGAGGGGAACTGCAGGCAAAACAGAAGAGTTCTGCTGCACCATGTGGGTTAGCTCCCTGGCCAGGGATTGACCTCATACCACAGTGACCGGTGATAACTTGATAGTGCTGAGACTTTAACCCCCTGAGCCATCAGGGAGGCCCAACCAAGTTACTTTAAATCCATTTAAGAGAAAATATTAGGAGAATTATGACATGTTATATAAGGGAAAAATTATTGAAATTGATATGGAAGTGGTTAATACTTGACATTACTGGTCAAATTTTTGAAAATTAATACACAAGTAAAACAATATTATTACTGTTCACTTCCAAAATAATGACTATCTGGAAAATGCAGTTGAAAAGATCCACTTATCAGAAAATCACACAAAAGAGATATTTAGACAAATAATGGAATTCTTTGGTAGAATAAGTCTATTCCTCAACCTCCCTGTTTTCTTTATTTTATCATTTTGCTGCAGTGAAAGATTTTCACTTTAATTCATGAAGGAAATCTACTTTAAATATCTGGGTTTGTTATATGAGTTCATCTTGCTCCTCATAGAAAGTAATAATATCCCATAGTTTAGGGAGTGACAACCTTAAATTTCATCTAGAGAGAGAGCATCAGCACTATTATGAGTGATTTTTAGATGATTCAAGATCTTAGATATGTATGGGATATAAGGTGAAGAACCATGTGGATTTCCTTTCAGAGGACCTCTGTAAGTGATCCTTGTTTGAAGTTTTTGGCTCTATTAACTCATTGGTAAATCAAATTGCAACATTTGATTTTCCCAAGCATTTGCTGCAGATACATAATTGCTTTCTATGAGTTACCTACTTAAATTTGTCTATAAAATAAACATGTATAACTCACTTCAAGTGCAATGTAACATCTTAAAAAAATAAGGAAATATAACCCACTACATATTTCTTTAATAAAAGTCTGAAATGTGGGCCTCTCTTGTGGCACAGGTCTTAAAGTCTTAGTGCTATCAGCCTATTGCAGCATGAGTTCAATCCCAGCCAGGGAGCTAACCCACATTGCACAGCAAACCTCTCCTATCTCACCCATTGCTCCTCTCCGCAGTGTATTTCTTTTATTTTTTTAAAGATTTGTTTATTGATGCATACTAGAACTGGGGTGTAGGCCAGAGGTGTGGGGTGGTGAGAGGATTCACCAGAGACAGAGCAGGGAGCAGAAAAGACAGATAGACTGAAGTACACTGCTGAGGGGAGCAGCAGGCAGAAGCAGGAGAGGTCTGCTGCACTGTGTGGGAATCTCCCTGGGCAGGGATCAAACTTGTGCTGCAGTGGCTGCTGATAGCTTCATAGGCTGAGATTTAACCCATTGCACCACCAGGCAGAACCCTCAGCAGTGCACTTCAATAGATCTGCCAGTTCTGCTCCCCACTCTGTCTCTGGTGAATCTTCTCACTTGCCACGACTCTGGCCTACACCCCATATCTTATATGCATAAATCAGTAAAATAAATATTTAAAATAAATTTTAAAAATAAAAGTCTGAAATGCTATAACATTGAAAATGTTTCCCCATTGTTATAGCTGCATGATTTTTGAATTAGGTTTTTAATTTAAAAATATAGTTTACCATAAATCATAACCATTTTTCCACTTCATGAATTCAAATGCTGTGTTAGCAACTGCTGTTTTTCTTCTAGAATTTAGTTTCCTTTTATTTGTAAATAAGCATTTTTGAATAATATGCATATTTAATTTCTCAGAAATATAGACCTTAAATCACATTAAACTATCAAATATAAATTTAAATGAAGTTTATATTTAATGAGGGGTTATCATATATTCATATATGTCCATATGATGTAATCTACAATATACTTTGAATGAATTTGCTTATATTCATCTTCTAAAAGCACAGCAAGAAAATAGCTTAATTCTGAGACTATTTGGTACATTATGCATATTGTTCGATAGATTGGCAGATTGGAGAAATGAGCTATCAGACTAAACTCTATCGTGTATATATATTTATCACTTGCATTTATTTCCATATTCTACTAAAACAGAGATCTAATAGGCTTTTTCTTACTAGACTAACCACACATATTTTAAAATGCAAATTCAAATCTAAGAGAAATGTAACTTTCAGCTGGCAGACATCATTTTGCCTATTGAAATTTTATCTTTGGAGTCGAAAACGTAACAATATGAAAGAGAAAAATGATACTTATTTTTCATTGATAAAACATCTGAATGTTTTATCATCCTTATAATTTCAGAAAGCTAAATAATGAAATTTTTTTTGCAAATATGACCTATTACTAATGAATTTCCCTTACATTTGAGTTTTAAGGACTTAAGTATTAAAAATGCACAGCATTCACACCACTGGTAGATAAATTCTACATAAATATAAACATCCTTATAAGTTGAAGATTAAAAATTACAATTCTTATACAAGGAACACTAATTTGTTATAAATAACTTTAACAATAGCATATTTCCTAGTGTATTAGAATGTGACAAAAAAATGAAAACTATGTCAAATGGAAACTAATATAGAATTTGTTTAATTCTATATAAAAAACATACATATATAGATGTGTAGTTTATAAACAATATTGAGTGTAGTTTATAAGCAATGTGTAGTTTATAAACAATATTGATTTCTGAGAGAATAATTAATAATAGGAGATAATCAATAAGAATATACAATGACTATGCATAAAAGGAACAGAGTATTAGAGTGTATGAAAATACTTCATATTTTTTTTTTTTTTTTAATATATTGTTTTATTTATTTATTTATTTTTTAAAGATTTATTTTTTATTTATACATACAAGCTGGGGTACAGGCCAGAGGCTCAGGGTGGCGAGAGGGTTCACCAGAGACAGAGCGGGTAGCAGAACAGGCAGATCAGAAATACACTGCTGAGGGGAGCAGCGGGCAAGGCAGGAGAGGTCTGCCGCGCCATGTGGGATTCTCCCCGGCTGGGCGTCGAACTCGCGTCGCTGCTGCCGACAGTTCCAAAGCACAGCGCTTAACCACTGCGCCACCGGGGAGGCCATACAAACTATGCATCTGAGTGAAGTCTATACTAACATGTTGATGTTCTTGAAAGTAATTTATTGATTAAATTACATTTGAGGAAAAGTACTGAAGGAATTTTATTTATTTTTTGTTGAAATAACATTGTGTTACAACATTATATAAGTTCATGAGTGCATCATTAAATTAGTGATTAAATTTCCAAGATTCCATAAATAACCTGTTTATCACTTAAGTCTCAAGTAATATGAATGTTTTTTTCACTTGCCCTAAAGCATCTGATTTCATGTCAGTGCTCCCCGGTTTCCCCATCCAGTTGGCAATACTAAACATAAAAGTTAAGGTAGAAGTAATTATCATAGAAACAAGATCAGCATGAAGTCCAGGGTGACCTGATCTTCAGGGTATCTATGACTATGGCTATTATCTCCAAGAGACAGAGATGACCCTAAAGGTCAAAAAAAGAAAAAAAAAATACTCAATGTGTATAATCGAGTGAGATGAAGGATGATGACCAGAAGGTGAGGTCAACTTCTCTAATAGAAATTTGCAATCCTTTTCTCTGTAAGCAGGAACCATTTTCTATAATCAGAATACACTGATAGAAACAGAGAGGCCCCAAGTTATCATAGGAAAGGTTTCCTCGATGCCACAGCAAATATATTTGATGCAATTATCTTAGTTCTTCCACAATAAGGCTAAAATTCATTTTAATTTATTTATTTTGATTATCATGTGCTGGAGAATGAAAAAAAATATGCAAGTCTCCTGAAAGATACTGGAAAATTGCTTGTGTTCATTTACAATCCAGGTATAGTATGTCTTTCCAGCCTGTGTTGTCTTAGAATGGGTAGAATATTTGGGAACGGGAGCTACAATGAAAATGGGTGTGGGCCTAGTGAATTTCTAGACAATGTGCTTCATATTTCTTCAAATTCAGGTGCATTGGTCTTAAAGTCCATACACCCAGAGAATAAACGTTTTGTCACACACACACACACACAAAAAAAAAAAAAAAAAAAAAAAAAAAAAAAAAAAAAAAAAAAAAAAAAAAAAAAAAAAAAAAAAAAACCCACAAACAAGCCTGTAGGTGTTGCTCATTATATTTGAATCCCCAGGTCAACAGATCAGAAGGCAAAGCAAAGCCTCACCAGACTGCCAAAGGTTAATTAAGTCAACCATTATGGGCAATCTAGGTTGTTTCTACATAGCAGAAGTAAGAGTGGTTAGTTTTTTTTTTTTTAAGATTTATTTTATTTATTTATGCATACAAGAACTGGGGTGTAGGACAGAGGTGTGGGGCAGCGAGAGGGTTCACCAGAGACAGAGCGGGGAGCAGAGCAGGCAGATCAGAAATACACTGCTAAGGGGAGCAGCGGGCGAGGCAAGAGAGGTCTGCCACACCATGTGGGATTCTCCCTGGCTGGGCGTCGGACTCACATTGTGCGCTGTCGATAGCTCCACAGCGCAGCGCTCAACCGCTGCGCCACCAGGGAGGCCCCACTTATGCATTTTATTTTCAATTCATATTGTTAGACTACGTTCAAATGATTGAAAATGTAAAAATCATTCAGAATTTTGCCTTTGTCATATAATTATTAAAATACCTTCACTAAAGTCTTATATCAGAATTAATGTCATTTTGTAGACTGGTGGGTGGGCGGTATTTGCTTAGAGTGTTAAGGTCAGTGTTGTCAACCCTCCTTATGTCAAAATGTAGGCTGACTCCCTCTTGTGGTGGCTCATTGAAGTCACTGATGAGTCTTAGCATCTCTTTTTCTTATTTTTTAGATTTCAAATTATGGGTAAATAAGAAAGTCCAATTCAGCATTGTGAAAATAAGCAAATAAATCCCACTAATGTCAATAACAGTTTATCATGAACTTGTGATTTTCTCCTTTACATGGATTAGCTGCCTTTCTCTATCGTAAGCAAATCTGTGAGGTTTTATAAACATAGTTATTCCCGCAGTAAGAGAGATTTTCAAAACTTGCTTTTTTGGATTAACATACTTATTTTCTGAAAAAAGTACACATTTATTTTTTGTGCACATTATGTTCTGATGAAAATCTGTAAATGTCAGTTCTGGAATATGAGATTGCTCTTATTCTCATTTATGAGGCAAACACTTGATAATTTGAAGAAAATTCAACAAAAAACTACTAGAGGTATAATAAGACAATGTTTTAAATTTTAATTTATACAGTTATAGAATACAATCTTTGAATTTGTATTAGATAACACTCAGTAGTAAAATTTTTGAAATATTACTTTTAATGATAATATTCTAATTTTTTAAAAGGTTTTGACTATATATTTTCTTAAGAAGTATACTGGGCATTTTAAGCATGTTTTATTTAATTTTGAATACCATAAAATAAAAATATTTAGAATTATTCTTCTCTTCATTGATATTTATAATCAAAATAATTTCTGAATTCAATTACATAAACATTTTGGTAAAACATATGAAGTCACTTTTATTTGAATAAATAATTGAAATACAAAGTGATATTTCATGTAAAACATAATAAATTATGACTATTTCTGGATTTTTTCTTTTATCTTTCCTTTGTTTAAAAAATATTCTTGAAGACATTTCATTTATATCAATAAGTCTCCAGTAAGTGCGTGTTATTCAAAGTTATCTTCTAGAAATATTTTCTTTTCTTGGAAAATAGTCATAAACAAACTCATCTGTTAGACTTTAATATTGCTGTATACTTACTCTATTTTAAGAATAGAAAGCTCTTTTTAACTTCACATTTAAAAAGTTTAATTATCTCACATCATTTGCTTCCCCATAACACCTATACATAAAAATAAATATTAGGAAAAGGATGTGGCATTGTTTGGAAGTCTGAAATTGGCAGAAGGTTTAGTAGTAAAGTAACCAAAAAAAGATTTTCCAAAATGTGCTTGGTAAGGAAGCTTAGAGTGATAGGAAATAATTAATATTAATGGAAGTGATATTAAATAAAAGTAACTATTTATTGACTTGAATGAATGACATTACTGTAGACTCTATTCATCTTTTATTTATAGATTCTGTTAATAGCTTTCATTGTCTACCACATACAAGTAATCAGATTTCTTTCAAAAAGTTGAAGATTGTTTCTTAGCAGCTTCTTAACAGTTTCATATCCACATAATTGAATTTTTTTGTTTTTTTTCTGATTATTGTTACTTCTATCCATGTGCACCATTTGTATTTTCTAAAATTTAATTTTATATCTGCAAATGCCACAGTCTCCAGCCAATTACTACTAATAATTTTTGAACATTGTAATTGCTTCTATTTTTTGCACATAGTCTTTCTGAAAGATCATCATCAGCTTTTATTTCATCTAGAGGGAAACATGCCTTGTTTGGTAAGAACAAAAACTATTAACACAAGATAACTTGGCTACATAATGTGCTTTCAAATTTTCAATTGTTCATTACACATATTTTTTTTTCAAAGAATCAAATGAAAAGCATATCTCCCAGCATGAAGTTCATTCTTAAATTGTCTCTTCTAAAGACCTGCATCAAATGTACTTTCCTTACATACTGATATATTGATGTGGCTGTTACATTGAAATTTAAATCTATTGTTTAAACCTAAATGTTTATTTTGTGGTCCTCCCTGGTGGCGCAACGGGTTAAGCCTGGCACTATAAAGCTATCCAGAGCCACTGAAACATGAGTTCGATACCCAGGCAGGGAGATTCCCACATGGCACAGTAGACCTTTCCTGCCTCACCCACTGCTCCTCTCAGCAGTGTCCTTCAGTCGATCTGCCTGTTCTGCTCCCCACTCTGTCTCTGGTGAATCCTCTCACCACCCCACACCTCTGGCCTACATCCCAGCTTCTATGCATAAATAAGTAAATCTTTTAAAAAATTTAAGTATCTGATAGATGTTTTTTAAATTAAATAAATAAATATTTATTTTGTAATTGTATTATATTAACCCTGATGAAGTATATATTTATCACTTCAAAGATACATTAAAATACCAATGATACAATTGTTAAATTATGTACATTTGTAAATTACATCTATCAAGTAAATCAATTACTAGTGCACATCGACAAAAACTTTTTATGATGTGAATTTAAGACTTGTTTTGTGAGTGTTCTGACATTCTTAAATGAAACAGGAAACTAAGTGTAACAGTTAATAACTGACACTTCTCTAAAACAAATTTGTAAGTTTAAAAAACTCATTAAGATAGAGAAATCAATATTTAGAGGAATGGACACAGAAATTTGGAACAAAAATATAATATCCACACAAATATTCAGATCCAGTTTTTTAATAGATTTGAAGATAATAAAATATATAAAGTGTTTGAAAATGTATATTGTTAGTTATAAATATATCAAGATGTTTGATAAAAAGAAGTTCCACTGTTTGAATTGTTTCTCGGGAGTATGTTGATTTTCTGAACTTTTTGTGTGTGCCTCATAATCTTTTGTTGAAAATTGGACATTTTGCTTCACAGTAGAAATTGAGGTGACTAGCTTTATGGCTGGAAATGGACACATCTTTTCTTCTGCTCTGCTTTTAAGGGTGGGAGTTGCATTAGTCTAAGGAGTTCAACTGGGTTTGAAGTTTGCCGTTGTCATGTGTACACTACTGCACCACAGACTAGCAATTCACTTAGCAACACTTTATTTAGAGTGACAACAGTTTGCCAGAATGTTCTTCAGTTCTGTTCTACCTTTATGATTTAGCCTCTCCTCTGTACTGTGCCTCAGAGTCTTCCCACAGCTATGGCCGGTATTGTGCTGTGAAGAATCTTATTCGTCCAGGAGTGGGTGCTGAGTACTGGAGAAAAATATTCTCTGATTTTCTGAGTAAGCCTAAGTTTTAATAAGACAAGATGACCTTAGATCTTGAGGTTATAGTTGTTTTTTTTTTTTTTTTTTTTAATGCTCTTGTCCCTCTTTCAGTTCTATTTCCCAACCTAACAGGTAATTTCTACCCCTCCCAGTAAAGTCTTTTTTCATCTTTTCATATTCTTGCTTTCCTAGAGACAGCACTGTTTGTTGCCATTTCCCCAGCAGATCGGTGCTCTCTCTTTTGGAAAGGCTTGGAGAAATGACAGGGAAGCATTATGTATCTCTCCCTCAGTCACTACTATTCTCCTCTGCTAGCCTTCACTAAGTTGGTAACATTTTCAGGAGGCTAGTTTTCCTCAAGTCGAGGGGGTTTTGGAAGAAATACTCAGCAGAAGGTCAGCTTCTCTTCACATTCTCTAAACAGACTGATTTCAATCTCCATCAAGTCTTCTTTTATTTTACTCAATTCTCTTTAGGGCTCATTGCATTATTGTGACTTAAACAAATATCTGCCTCCTCTCTCACTGCCAGCACCTGTCTCTTCCAGTATTCAGGTTAGCTCATCTCTTGGATGGGTTAAAAACAAAAAGCTATGACAACTTGCAGTGTATTTGATTTGACTCTTTATGTGATTGGTTGCCGATCTTTCCAGTGTTCTATGTCCCCCAACAGGGTCCAAAGACTGATTCTGAAAATAACGTAATTCATGAACAAAAAACAAACAAACAAACAAAAAAAAAACCTTAAAGAAGAGAAACAGAAGGAAAAAAGAAAAATATCAAATATTATCACTTATAAGAGGAATATAAGAGAGCCAAGCGAGAAATCTTGAGAAAATAGCACATAAAACATAAACAAAAGCAAAAACTAGCAGGCAATCACAGATAAGAGACATTCTACAGGGGAGGGAGGGGGAAGAGAGACCAAAATAGGGGAGAAAAGCACACCAGGGACTATGGTGATGGTTCACGGGTGAATTGGTGGTGGGAAACCTACGGGGGATACACACTAATGTAAAGGATATAAATTAAATTTTAAAATATGGTAAAAAAGAAAGAAGAGAAACAGAAAAGAAACTAACTCTGGCATCTGCAGTATGTCAGGCACACACATGCTAAGTCATTTGCATATGGCATCATGTTTAATTTTTAACATTTTCCCACTGAACAAAATGGACATGAACCCTGTGGTTGAGAATACTGATAAGATAGAATTATATGTGCAGTCATTATCTGTCTAACCTGGAAATGCTGTATTGTGCCTGTAGCTGTTATCTCCCAAATATTAAAAAATAGAGTGTCAATAACAGACTTATTCAAGAACCATGTTTATTAAATCATTTAAATATAGCAAATAATATGCTGCAATTGACTTTATTAGGAAACTAATATTATTCATTAAAACCAGAAATCATATGGGGCTTAATATAGGCCTGAATTGCAATGTCAGGTCTCAGGCTCTCATAAAAGATGAAACATGAAGAGGCAAACTGACATACATTTTTATTTTTTTCTTTACCTTTCTTTTCCACCACATGCACAGTTATCATTTCTTTACCTCCAAGATTAAAACATAAAGTATCTGAATTAAATCTTGTATACTACAGACATTTACGAATTCCCATATGATGATAGCAAAACATTTTGCAAAACAATGAAACATATACTGACTCACAAGTTATTCCATTAAAAAGTATATGGTGTTTATAAAAAAAGGAACTTTATGCTAAATATATCTTCATTTACTTTTCAGCTCTTGTATAACTGTCTATGTAACATGTATTAGAGGATGCATTGCTATATACTTTCAACATTTTTGAATTTAAATAGTTGTCAAAGATTTTTTTTCTAAATATTATATAATTTTTATAACCTAGCAGTTACAGTGTTTCTGCTCTAAATATAGGCAAATTTAGAAATGTCCCAGCTGTTATTGAAGCCCAGATTGCTTATTGGAAAGAACTATGAGCAACTTTTTCTTCAAATTCCTATTTAGGGAATCAGACATCAAGGTTTCTTAAAATGAAAAGATGTTCAGCAGGCAGAACTATATTGATATGTTGAACACTAACATTAAAAAATTAAAAAATCCAATACTTTCAAAAAGCATAAGATTAACACATTTATTTAATAGCAGTTTAAGTTGAAAAAATAAAAAAAAACTCATTACTATTTGCAGTTGTCTAAACTATGGCACTCCAACAGCTATCCATGTACTAACCTCTAGATACTATTTACATTATCTTATGACAAAATCTTTGCAGGTGTTATCAAGTTAATATATTGAAATGGGTTGCTCTGGTCTGATTGCTTGTACCACCAAAATGTATATGTTATAATCCTAATCCCCAGTGGAATGCTATTAAGGGGTAAGACCTTTGAGGGTGGTTATATAATGGGTGAAAGCCATCTGAGTAGGATTAGTGTTCTTATAAAAGAACACACAGAGCTTCTTAACCCCTGCCACATGTAAAAACACTGTGATGAGTTACCAACTACCAGCCAGGCGGTAGGAGTTCATCAGTCACCATGCCAAGTCTGCTGGTACCATAATCTTAGACTTCCCAGCCTCCAGAATTCTGAGAAATATTTCTGTTGATTATAAGATAAGTAACCTGTGGTTTTTTTTTGTTTGTTTGTTTGTTTTTTTAGGACAGCCCAAACAGAGTAAAACCAGGGAGATAACCTGGGTTATGCAGATGGCTCTTAAATGCAATCATATTACAAGAATCAATATTGCAGTAATTATATCACAATGCAATCCATTACAAGAGGTAGTGGAAGACACATCTCTCTCTCTCTCTCTCTCTCTCTCTCTCTCTCTCTCTCTCTCTCTCACACACACATACACACACACACACACACACACACACCATTGAGAAGACTGAAAAGGCCATGTGAATTCAGGACAATATGACTGGAAGACCCTGGCTTCATAGATTAATGCTATTAAGTTCCTGATCAGAAGCCAAGAAATGTTGGTAGCCACCAGAAGATGGAAAAAAAGAAAGAATTAATTTTCTTCTAGAATCTCTGAGAGGAAATTCAATTCTGATAATAACTTGATTTTGACCTAGTGGTACTGATTTCAAACTTCTGGTTTCCAGATGTTTGAGAAAATAACTTCTGTTGTTTTAAGTCAAAAGGTTTGTAGTAGTTTTTTTACAGGGAACTAAAACATTATCTAAAAAAATATACTTATTCAAAGTATATTCATGTGTAAATATTTTAAAAAGTACCCCTGGCCTAAATGAGCCTGTAATATTGACCTGCTTACTTTTGCTAAGGAGGATTATGCAAATTTAAAATACTGTTATAAGCATCCATATGATTGATAGTTAACAGTCAGACAAAATAGTTGCAGTTTACTTGGCTCAAGAAATGACTTGAATTATATCATATAACTGTCATTAAATGATTATATAGTATCATTTTGCTTCTCAAACATTTTATTCAATAAGAAATAGTCCTATTGCAACATTCACACAAACACTTTTGTCTGTTTATTGATTGGTGATCTATCAGTGTGTTCAGTGCATTGCTTGCACTGATGTTGTTCTAATATGAAAACTAAGTAGAAATACTATAAGCTATATAAATATGGCCATAAAAATAAAGACTCTGACAATAGCATAAAAATGGCAAAAATTTTAGTGGTTTCTATATATGTTCATCAGTAACAAGGTATAAATAATGAGCCTGTAAGATTTGCAGAGATATTTGAGTTAATTGACTAAATGTTTTTTTTAATTTCTTTCCAAAGAAATAAAGGTAGTTTTTTTTTAAATTATTGAGGTATCATAGGTTTACAACATTGTATATGATTTAGAGCTATAATATCACATTCATCAGGTGTATGTTACCACATCACACCAACCACCAAGGCACTGAAAGTCCTCCAACATAGTCCATAGTGTCCCCTCCTCACTTTGCTCTTACCCCTCTCCCTTCTACCTCTTAGCCTCAATTCTGCCGTCAGATCTCTAGGGTTCGGTTTTGATTTAGGTTTAGTTTTAGCTGAACATCTGTTTTGTTATTTTATATTCCATATATAAGTGACATCATCAGATATTTTTCTTTTTCCTATTAACTTATACCACTCAGCATAATCCTCTCTATTTCCATCCATGTTGTCATCAAAGTCAAGAGTTTGTCTTTTTTATAGCTTAGTAGTATTCCATTGTGTATTTATACAACATCTGCCCTACTACTCATTTGTTTTTGAGTACTTAAATCACTTCCTTTTATTTGAGTATTATAAATAGTGCTGCCGTGAACGTAAGAGTGCATATGTCTCTGCATTAGTGCTTTCCATTATTTGGTTAAAGAATGGAATTGCTGGGTCAAACACATTACTGTAGTCCAAGTTTAAGGGATTAACAAAAAGCATTTTACTTTTCAAAAAAAATAGTAAAATTAAGGGCACCATTATGTCCTATTTTTAATAGACCTTGCTGAAAGTTAGGCTATTGTCATGATTATATATATCCAATATTAATACCAAAAGAACCTTTAAAAATGTCCAGACTGGGGGCCTCCCTGGTGGTGCAGCGGTTGAGCACTGCGCTGTGGAGCTGTCGGCAGCAGCGATGCGAGTTCAACGCCCGGCCTGGGAGAATCCCACCTGGTGCAGCAGACCTCTCCTGCCTCACCTGCCGCTTCCCTCATCAGTGTATTTCTGATCTGCCTGTTCTGCTCCCCACTATGTCTTTGGTGAAGCCTCTCGCCACCCCACACCTCTGGCCTGTACCCCAGTTTGTATGTATAAATAAATAAATCTTAAAAAAAAAATGTCAGGACCATGAAATGTTGGCCAGAAACATTAATTGATTAGTTGAGAAAAGACTGAACAGAGACATGCAGAACTAGGAACAGGTGTCCCCAAGTACCCCATTTCTGCTAATTGTCCCCGAGTATCCCATTTCTTAATTATACAAAAACTTTTTTTTAAGATTTATTAAATTATGCATACAAGCTGGGGTACAGGCCAGAGACGTGGGGAGGCAAGAAGCTTCACCAGAGACAGAGTGGGGAGCAGCACAGGCAGATCAACGGAAAGACACTGCTGAGGGGAGCAGCGGGCAAGGCAAAAGAGGTCTGCTATGCCACATGGGAATCTCCCCAGCCGGGCGTCGAACTCGTGTCGCCGCTGCCAACAGTTCCACAGCGCAACGCTTAAACACTGCATCACCAGGGAGGCCCTAATTATACAAAAACTTTAAAGATGATTCTTCACTGGTTTGCCACATCTCTATATTAAAACTTGTCATACACAGCTATAAAAGTACAGTAGAGATTCCTAAGCATCAATTGACCATGTTGATCAATTTCAATGACTCCTCTCTCTGTCAAACCCTGAAAATTGTAGAAGGTAGATATTCAAAAGAAGATACTTATAATACTATTGAGACAGATCCTGGCTAGGTAGAGAGGGTAGAAGCTCCACAGAAAGTGGCAGAAAAATGGGTATTTACAGGCTCTGTGCCTGTGAGCAGGAAACCACCAAAAATGCTTGATAAGTAGAGGAGCAGGAAGGAATGTTTTGGACTCTGTTTTGGACTGTGAATGTTAATCTCTAGCAAGCTTCCCACATTTTTACTTGCTTCTGTGTTAATATTTAGTAAGCTACCTCCATGGGTGTACTCAACAGATAGAAGTCCCTTAGTGAACTGTATTTGGTATAACAGATCCTAGAAATGAGCATTTCAAGGGTACTGTTTTTGGGTGCCCCTTCCCTGTCACTTCAGGGAGCCATCGACACCATGCAACAATATTAGAAAAAAAAAAAAAAACAGAAATTTTGGTACAGTATATTAGTGGATGAATGTTTTTAAAATGTTGAAACATTGCTGCCAAATATTGAAGGTAGATGGGCTCAGTTAAAAGCAGAAAGTCAAAATCATATTATGAAACTGTAAAAAGAAAAAAAAATATTTCTACAGAAGCTGGGCTCATGTAATAGTTAATTAGTACTTGTCATTTTTTTTTTCTAAAAGTCAAATTTGCATAAAGACCTTAGCACATTCTGGAAATTTTCAGAATAATTTTAATAATAAGATGGAATGAGGTTTACTACAGTAACAAATTAGAGAAAATACATGAACAAATTAATGCAGCAAATTCAAATTAAAATGTGTCAAATAAACGACAACAAAGTTATTGTGATAATCTCTCAAATTCAATTATGTTATATATTTAGATTTGTGTTCACTAGCACACTTTTCTTATCTAAACCATGGCAGATGATTAAGTCATAAACTGCAGATCTACTAATTCTACTCTGCTAATTTTATCTCAATCTACAATAACATTACTTCATTAGGAAAATAAAAATCCACAACTAATCCTAAACTGAATGGTATGCTAGAAGATAAGATGTAGACTGAAATATTTCTCAACAAATTATGTTTAATCTCTCAACTGAAGATCTTTTTATTTTAATAATTGTAGCTATAACCAACTATCCATTCCTTAGTCAGTGAAACGGATTTTTCGTTTCTTTTCTTTTTAAGATTTTAATTGTTTATTTTTGCATAGAAGAACTAGGATGGAGGCCAGAGGTATAGGGGGTAAGAGGACTCACCAGAGACAGATTGGGGAGCAGAACAAATGGATTTATTGAAACATACTGCTAAGGGGAGCAGAGGGTGAGGCAGGAGAGGTCTGCTGTACCATTTGGGTTAGCTCCCTGATCAGGGTTGAACTCAGTCCTTCTGGGCGATAGAGCTGAGAACTTAACCCGTAAGCCAACAGAGAGGCCTGTAACAAGGTTTACTTGAGTCATTATTATAGTTACTCCCTCGTTCCATGCAAGAAATATTCCTTGTGTTCCCTTCTTGTATCTGAGTCTCCTTCTTTTTTCCTGGTGTCTCCTTTCATTTATAAGAAGAGGCAATACCTTTGTATCTTTCTTTCTTTCTTTTTTTAAATATATATGCATTTTTATTGTTATTTATATATTTTACATTTTGTATTCTCCTTGGGTAACCCACCACCAATTCACCCGTGATCCATCTCAGTGGTCCCTTGTGTCCTTTTTATTCGATTTTGTCCTTTATCCTCCCCTCCCCCCAACACCCTGGGAAGTAAAAAAAAAAAAAAAAAAAAAAAGGTAGGGCCCAGGATGTGAGAAGATGGGAATCATTACTGTTTCCCTTAAGCCTTTTGTATGTCTAGTCATTGAGCCACACAGTATTTAGCTGATTTCTCTTTGTCTCAATTCTTTGATCAGTAAATGTAAAAATGATTGCTTGACTCAGCATTTTTAGAATGATTGAAGGTTCTATCTTAGAACAACTACACTTTTATTTATTTAGCTACAGACATTTATTTAGCTAGGTCCTTGAAATATAGAATTATTTAGAGCAAGCAAAGGATTTCACTTTTGATATGTCCACAATACATTTGTTTAATAAATGAATAAAAAAAATGCAAACTGTGCAGAAAAAGGTTTGCAAACTACTTCTGACTTTATGACTTAAATTGTTCCTTTCTGTAGAATAGCACATATATAATGTGTGTGTGTGTGTGTTTAATTGTTTTATGGAATAATATACTTTATGTGTCTTCTAACCTGACTGTCATAATAATGGAAATATTAAGTCAAAAATACTCTACTAACACAAACCTTAATCTAGCTCTCCTCTAGTCTTAACTTTTAGTCAAAATTTAAATTGAAGAAAATAATGAATTCACAGTCACTTATGTTTCAGAGACTGTGGGTGATTCAAAGACATTTTCAGTAGTAGATTCTATCAAATTATTAGTTGGGTTGCTTATATCACCATACAGTTTATCCTAAGGAAAAATTTACACCAGATTACAAATGCTATGAGTTTTAGAAAGTGGAAGTTAGGAGTTCATTGATATTTAACAATTCTAGATTATAGCTCGCTTTGGCAAATGATGCTTATAAAAGTATTTTTTCATAAGCTTGTGATATTGCTTTCCATGGTGGCTCATCATTAATGCTTGTCTGCTTTTTTGTAATCCATTCTGATGTGTGTGCATGTATTTATGTAGAGTGCACGTGTGCACTTTGATTTCTTCCAGAAATCGGTCATTGGTGTCTGTATCGACGATGAATTTGTCACGTTGAACTAAATTTGCAAAAAGTCATTTATCATTTCTACTCTTCTAAAGACACTGATAAAATAACAAAAACAAAAAAATCCACAGACTGGGAGACAATATTTTCAACACACATTTTATATAGGGCTTGTGCCCAGAATATATCGAGAGCTTTAAAAATCAATGGTAAGAAAAAAAAAAAAACGTTAAAAATGCACAAAAAATGGGATATGGATAGACATTTCAACTAAGAAGATACAAGGATGGGGGATAATACATGAAAAGTTGCTCAGTATTGATTAGAGAAATGCAAATTAAGCCTCCATTGAAGTACCAACACAATGCTACAGAATGATTAAATTTAAAACATGGATCATTTTGAGAGTTGGTAAAAGTATGTAGGTACTCCCTTACATTTATAAGAATGCAAAATGGCATAACCTCTTGGAAAACAGGTGCATATTATATATTTCAATATTTGCAGTATTCTATGTTATAATTAAGGATATCACGCTAAGGATATGACTCTTTAATGCTTTAGTTCATATAGATTAGGTCTTAACTGCCCATGATGTGAGTCACTTTTATTAAGGATTTCCTTATTTTCCTATCAAATCATATAAGACTTCTTGAATATTTACATTTGTCATGACAGCAAATATAACAGCCAGTAGCAACTAATGCAATTTATATTATCTATAATTGAACTTTTCATGTATTATCCCCCATCCTTGTATCTTCTTAGTTGAAATGTCTATCCATATCCCATTTTTTGTGCATTTTTAACTTTTTTTTTTTTTTCTTACCATTGATTTTTAAAGCTCTCGATATATTCTGGGCACGAGCCCTATGTAAAATGTGTGTTGAAAATATTGTCTCCCAGTCTGTGGATTTTTTTGTTTTTGTTATTGTTATTTTATCAGTGTCTTTAGAAGAGTAGAAATGATAAATTACTTTTTGCAAATTTAGTTCAACGTGACAAATTCATCGTCGATACAGACACCAATGACCAATTGGATTATGTTGCTTTTTTCAACATTCATGACCTTGGCTAACTTTATAATTGTTGATAGAGATTTTTGTGAACACTTAAGGTACAAACTGGAAATTAATGTAAACATTACTAATAACAAGCACTCAATGCAAAATATAAAATATGTATAATATTGCTATTTTCAGGTATTTAGAAAAAAATTACAATAAAAATGAATGCATAATTAGTTGACTAAATCATTTTTGTTTGTTGCTTTTGCTTTCAATTTTTTGCATGGTAGTGATGCACAATAAATGTTTAAAAATCACCCTACTGCTTCATCTGATGTAATCTAAACATTAGCTTTTCCAGGGAAATTATTTTATTGGGTAACTTAAAATTTGATTTGTACAAATACCCAAAACTTCCTCATCCCTGTTTTATTTTGGGAGCATACCATCTAAAATGCATTGCTGACATCCTTCCCTTCCATCCAGGTATATATAACTTAATCTAGGCTTTAATTGAAAACACAAAAAAGAAGGTTTTTGTCTTCCAGAGTTGTGCTAAGTAACAGAACACAAGCCATTTCTACTAAACAATTTTGATAATAATCTGAGATTCGGAAAGTATAAGTGACTTTTTGTAAAATGAAAAAGAAGTATTTAAGCTTAGATCTGCCAGACACAAAACTTTCAAATCTACTTTGCTCTTTTTGCAAACTAAAAAAAAAAATATGGTACAAAGGTATCTAAATTTCATTCTAATGAAAACATTATTTGGAAAAGCATAACACTTATTATACAAATGTTTAACAAAGTAATTTTTTAATTTTGACAAGACCAAACCCTTAATTATTTATTTGTACTGGAAGAATTATCATAGATAACACTCCAGTCAACAACTAGAAAATGATTGTTAAAAAATATTTCCATACTTTGAAATGCCTAAACAAAGATTTGATAATACATATGCTACATATATATATATATAATATATAAATATAAAATATAAATATATAAATATATATATATAGAGATACACTATATATAAATAAAACATAAAATATATTAATAATGACTTCTTAATTATTTTATAAGATTTAATTTTATTCATTAATTTAATTTCCATAGGCTTTCATTAAAAGAACTGACTTTTTTTTGCAAATAAAGGAAACTTGTGTTTCACATTCCTTTAACTTTGTTTTTATGTATTATAAAATAAGTATTGAGGACCTACAGTGAATTAGGCAATTAGACTTTTAATTTACTGCAAAATTGACAATATTAATGCATCCTCTCATTCTAAGTAGAAATCCCTTTGGTCTGAAGCTTAAAATCATGATCATTTCTATGAAACAAGTTCACATCAGTTTATCTTAGTTCACATCAGTTTACCAGGTTAAAAATAAAATATCTTGTGAGAAAGTTCTCTGCTCTTGGCAAAGGATTTAAAGCTTTATTTGAAATCCCAGTAAATGTCTTTGAATCTGTGTTTATTGATTCCACATGATTAAGGTCCTATGTGGTCAAAATGTACAGGGATTACTGCTCCAAGGAAAAAACCTGAGTAGTTGTATGCTAGAATATCTTTCCAGGTCAAATTTAGTCTGAATTCCAATCAAGATTTTCTTTTTCATATTTCCTTTTTTAAGTTTATATTGACCTTTCATTTTATTATTTCTTTCTGTAATATTATGTGGGGTGTGTGTGTGTAATGTGTGCAATGCACATGTATATACTTTTCCCAGTGTGAGATTATTTATATATCTAATGATATTTTTTTAAGTTCACTCCTTAAGCTAAAAACATTTAACTTCAAATGTTACTATTTATAATTTAGGTCAGATATATGTATGTGCTACAACATACTATATTATATATAATTATAACATACCTGTTATATATACATGTATATATGTATGTATTTATGCATGTATGTATGTATATTGATTGTACCCTGCTACAACTTTGAATTATTTTAACTTTTAAAATTTCTCAATGGATCATAGCAGAGGAGTATGAGAATAAATGGTCTGTAACTTTTACTTTTGGCCTTTTAAAATTAAGAAGTTTCATTAATAAAACATTTGTAAAAATATATACATAACAACTCGTTGTAACAATAATTAACATAATAAAAAGGCAGCAAACACTAGAAAACTACAAACACATAGCAGAAAAGAAATATTTACCATGTCACTGTAAAAATAGTTATAGGATCAGAGAAAATTCTGAAGTTGTGGAAAATACCAAAATTCTATGGAGTTGGTCCAAACTTCTAAAGCTTTAGGAAATACTAGAGACAGAGGTCAAGTTCTGTTTTACTGTGTCAGTTTGCATCCATCACCGCTGAGGTGTAGGCATCATTATTGCAATCTGAGCAAATGGAATGACCCTTGGTTTTGATTTTGTGCAGGCCATAGCTGGGAGTGTGAGAGCAGAATGCCACAATTAAGAAAAATGAAGCAATAAAATAATGAAATTGTTAAATTTGGCAAGAAGAGTTTTTCAGGAAGATTGGACATGTTCTAATATCTGCATTTTGTGTAACACATATCACTGTCTAAAAAAGCAGTCCATTTTAATGAAACGGGTAAGCTAAATATTACAAGAACAGTGAAGAAAATAAATAAATGAGAAAAATATCTCCAAATAATTATAACCTCAAATTTTGGCATTCTAAAAGCATAAGCCATAATTAATTTTATAAATCTGCTTATTTTCTTTAAAGATTATAAAACTCGGGCCTCCCTGGTGGTGCAGCGGTTGAGCGCTGAGCTGTGGAGCTGTCAGTAGCTCGCAATGCGAGTTCGAAGCCCGGCCTGGGAGAATCCTACATGGCGCAGCAGACCTCTCCTGACTCGCCTGCTGCTCCCCTCAGCAGTGTCTTTCTGATCTGCTTGTTCTGCTCCCCACTCTGTCTCTGGTGAACCCTCTCGCCACCCCATGCCTCTGGCCTGTACCCCAGCTTGTATGTATAAATAAATAAATCTTTAAAAAAATAAATAAATAAAGATTATAAAACTCTTGGTAGCAGCAGGGATTCAGAGTATGTGGATTTTCCTAATAATATTTTTTCCTCATAAACTAATTGGTTTTACTTGTAATTTTTATCACTAAATGAAGCTATAAGGAATGGAGGATAATAATATATATTTTAAAGAACATTTTTGTTCTGGGGCCTCCCTGGTGGCACAGTAGTTGGTCACTGCGCTGTGGAGCGGTCAGCAGCAGGGACGCAAGCTTGATGGCTGGCTGGGGAGATTCCCACATGGTGCAGCAGACCTCTCCTGCCTTGCCCGCTGCTCCCCTCAGCAGTGTGTTTCCATAAGTCTTCCTGTTCTGCTCCCCACTCTGTCTCTGGTGAACCCTCTCGCCGCCCCACACCTCTGGTCTGTACCCAGCTTGTATGCATAAATAAATAAATCTTTAAAAAAAAAGAACATTTTTGTTGAGAATTTAAAGCTATGAATGCTACATAAAAAGGAAGAAGGTGTACACACACACACACACACACACACACACACACACACACACACACACACACATATATATAAAACTAATTACATGTCTTTATATCTCCAGGAAGTAAAAAACGAAGAAGAAATAGAAAACAAACTTAGCAGAATGAGGGGGATAATATAGATTAGAGCAGAAATAAAATAGAAACTAGAAAGAACATGGGAACGATCAAGGAAACTAAATGTTGCTTTTTTATAAACACAAATATAATTGATAATCCTTAGTTTAACTTGCAACAAAATCTTCAAATTTTTAAATATCAGAAGAGGAGACATTACAAATTACTCCATATAAATAAAAAGTCTATCATAGGAGACTATATTGAATGCTTATTTGGTAGCAAATTATGTAAAATAGAAGAAATGCATACATTCCTAGGAATATGCAACAGACCAAGACTGAACCATGGAGAAGCAGAAAATCCAAAGAACCCATAACAGATAAAGATTAAATCAGTAATGAAAAACCTCCCAATGAATAATGGACCAGAGCCAGATAGCTTTATTTGTGAATACATAAAATATTAATGGTAAAAGAGTTTATATAAATCTTCTTAAATTCTAGAAAAATTTGAAGATGAGGGAACTCATGCTACGAGGCCTACATTACCTTGACACCAAAGTCATAAAAGGCACTACTGGAAAGGAAAACCATAGGCCAGTATCACTGGTGGACAAAGATGCAATATTTCAACAAAAATCAAACATGGCTTTTTAAAGGGAACAAACAATATAATCAATTGGGATTTATCCCTGTGATGAAAGAATAGTTCAACATATGAAAATCAATATGCTTTACCACATTAATAGAAGACAGGATAAAACTTACTAGATCATCTCATAGATCATCAAAACAATGCATTTGACAAAATTCAACAAGCTTTCATGATAAAAACTCTGAATGAAATATAGAATCATAGCTTGACATATGTATCCTTTGGAAAACTGTGTTAGATGTAATTCACCATAAAAATGATGGAGGTTTTTGCATTATAATAATGAAATTAAATAATGGATTAAAAACATATATTTTTCATTTATTAGGAAATGTCACAGGTCACCACCATGCAGTTTCTGTACTTGACTACAAAATCCACAAAGATGGAGTTCACATTTCCTTTACTTATAATTAATCATCACTATTTGAGAAGTGGGCACTTCATAAACATCTAATGAGTTATTGATTTATTAAATAACTATTAATTATTTATACATAAAGGACATTAGCTCAGTTGTCCATTTTGTCAACAGGCATTTCCTTCTTGGTCTTAAATGTGTTACTGACCAATTTTTCCAGGCTTCACATCCAACTTCACGTTCATGCCTCTAAATTGAGACTGTCAGTGGCATGAGTAAACTGCTTGAAGCTTCTCTGTTTTTGTTAAATTATATCAGCTCCAAAATAATGTCTGTTGACAGGAAAAACATAGAATACTAAAATCTTCCACAATCTTGCTGTACAGTTTAAATAATTAAAATCACTACACAATTTCTGGAGAATAATTTGTCAAAACACAAAAACAAATATGTGTGGGTAACATTTGACTTAGCATTTCTAATTCTAAAAATAAATAAAAGCATAACTATTTGTGTACACAAAGAGTTTTAAAAATTCCTAAAGTTTTCTTCAGATTGTCGTTTATAATACAATAAAAAGGGAAAATAAAAAAATAGAGTTGTATAATTAATATTAGAATAACCATATAAAACTTTTTTATCAGACATCAATATTATAGCATAACCACATTGATTAAATAGATTATATATAATGCATTTAAGATTGGGGGTCTCTGGTGGTCTAGGGTTTAAGTATCAGTGCTATCACTGCTAAGGCCTGAGATCGATCCCTGTACAAGGAGTTACCTCATATACAGTGCAGCAAATCTCTCCTATCTTGCCGGCTGCTCACCTCAGCAGTGTATTTCAGTAAATCCAATGGTTCTGCTCTGCTCTATGTCTCTGGTGAATCCTTTCACTCCCTGTAATTCTGTACTTCTGATCTACACCCCAGTTATTGTATGCATAAATAAATAAATCTTTTAAAAATACATTTAAGGGCCTCCCTGGTGGTGCAGCGGGTTGAGCACAGTGCTGTGGAGCTGCCAGCAGTGGTGACGCAAGTTCGAAGCCCAGCCAGGGAGACTCCCACATGGCATGGCAGACCTCTCCTGCCTCGCCCGCTGCTCCCCTGCTCCCTTAGCAGTGTATTTCCATCAATCTGCCTGTGCTGCTCCACACTCTGTTTCTGGTGAACGCTCTCGCCGCCCCATGCCTCTGGCCTGTACCCCAGCTTGTATGCATAAATAAATAAAATATTTTAAAAAGATAAATAAATAAATAAATAGAAAATAATAAATAAATAAATACATTTAAGATCAAAAAGGTTGCTTAGGTGATAGTAAATACCATACTACTTTTTTTTTGGCAACAAATTTAAAAAAATCTCTTAAATATTGTAAAGTTGCTAAAGGTAGCAGCTGTTAAATTTTAATATAAACTTTAAACAATACAATTTCAATTATCTGCAATATATCAAGAATGTTTCAATTTAAACATATTTTGTACATTTTTGGGTTACAAATTTTAATAAATATGCATATACACATTTACATGTCCATATATTCATTGTATTAATATTTCTCAATTTTCTAATTACACATTTATTTTCTCTTTTTAATCTCTCCTAAATTAATGTTGTTTTGTAAAAGCCATATATTTTACTTATCTTCCAATATTGCCTATATTTAGTTGAGAATTTCAATAGTTTTAGTTTTATATATGCAATGTACTTTTTGCCAAAGTAAAAGGCCACAGTATCTATGCTTTCCTGAAGAATTACATCTTTTTTAATCAATATTAAAATAGAGAAATTGACATTTTAATGATGTTATTTGAATTTTAAATGACAATATAAATATTTCTCATGCCATCTTATATTTTTTGACTACTTGAGATACTGATATCCATTTCATTATAATAAAATTCATGATAATTTTAACTTTCAGTTTGATTTTCTTTCATACAAATACTCTATTCAATTTTAGATGAAATCTTAATGATGAAACCATTTAAAATTTTTTTATTATAATATTTAAGTCACTATGCCAATGTTTTATTATCTCTGCATTTGGACTTTCATGATTAGACTCTATGTTCTGTCTTGGTATAGGAATACATATTGACTTATTTAGTCTGTTCTAGTAATTTGATAAATATTCTGCTTAAATTGAATAGGAAAGTCATGGTTTTCATGTCATCAAAATATCAAAAACATTAAAATAATGAGATTTTATATTTAGCTAATATTTTCTTCCTTCCTATTGGTATGAGCATTTTGTGCAGACTTAGTATTATACTAATGATTTTTAAAGGTTTCTAATTTGAACTCAATTGTCCAACCATGTGTTTTTTCTCTTAAACCTCAAATGCATTAAATTGAGCTGATAACCAGTCTTTGCAATGTATCTCTTTTCAATATTTTCCTTTCAGTACTTATTATCACGTTAGAACCATAGTTTCTATAATGTATTTGAAATATATGTTTGGCATGTATGTATGTAGTAAAATGTTGATTTAGAACAGATTTTTTTAATTTGCAAAATTAATAAATTTGTATTTTTTTTAATTACTACCCAAATATTTATTTAATTTTCTCCACTTTTTTTTTTCTTGTCTTGTTTCTGTCTCCTTTTGGAATAACAAGCTATACTACAGAATTTTATTTTATTTATTTTTTGTAAAAGTTTACTTATTTATGCATACAAGCTGGGGTATAGATCAGAGGTGTGGGGGTGAGAGGATTCACCAGAGACAGAGTGGGGAGCAGAACAGGCAGATCTGAAATACACTGCTAAGAGGAACAGCAGGTGAGATAAGAGAGGTCTGTTGCACCATGTGGGTCAGCTCCCAGGCCTGGGATTGAACTACTGCTGCAGTGGCTGGTGATAGCTTGATAGCTCTGAGATTTAACCCCTGCACCACCAAGGAGGCCCAATTTATCTATTTTTTAGCTGATTTATTGATTTATGGTCCTTAATTTTAATGTCTACTTAATTGTAATATATATGTATTATAAATCAATGGCATATGTTATAATTTTTGCTTTTAAGTCATATGTATTCCAAAGATATTGAAAAGAGCAAAATGGATTTTATAGTTTCACTCGTTTACAACCCCTAACACTCTACCTTCCTTCATGAAAATTTGACCTATAACTCGATATTATTTTCTTTCAGTCTGAAAGCCACTTAGTACATCCACGAGTGTAGTTTTTTATTTTTAAAGATTTATTTATTTATGCATACAAGCTGGGGTACAGGCCAGCGGCGTGGGGCGGCAAGAGGATTCACCAGAGACAGAGTGGGGAGCAGAACAGGCAGATCGATGGAAACACACTGCTGAGGGGAGCAGTGGGCGAGGCAGGAGAGGTCTGCCACGCCATGTGGGAATCTCCCTGGCTGGGCGTCGAACTCGCGTCGCCGCTGCCGACAGCTCCACAATGCAGCGCTTAACCGCTGCGCACCAGGGAGGTCCCACGAGTGTAGTTTTTTATCTGATGACTAAATCACATTATTCATTTGTTTCTCACAATGTCTTTGTTTCTCATCACTCAAAGGACAAAGATGTTTTTGTAGTCATTCACCCTTCTTTGTTTCTTGTGAGGTGGCAGTGATCATTTGAATAAATATTTCTTTGTGTATAACATATTGTTTTTATTTGATTGCTCTTAAGACTTTCTCTATATCCTTTGTCTGTTATCAGTTTGGATGTGAGGCATATAGATGTAGCTTTCTTTACAGTGTGCAAGAACAATGAACTATAAGAATCTATAAAATTTTGGCTTTCACAATATATTTAATATTTCAAATTATTATTCTTTCACCTATTTCCTGGATGCACATTTCTCTATGAAGTCTACTATCTTTTAAATGTATTATGAGAACAATTTCTTTTTTTATCTTTGAGTGCACTTACAGTAACTACTTTTAATTCATATTCAATACCAGAATGATCTCAGAGTCAGTCTCAATTGAATAACTTTTTATTTTAAACATCAGACTTACTTTCCTGCTTCTTTGTTTTCCTAGCTATTTTTGGATTACATCCTTAACATAAAGTGATGCAGTATAGATATCCTGAATTCAGATTCAGTTATATTCCTTCCAAGATAATGAGTCTATTGTGTTAGTAGTCATTAAACATGTTTAAACTTCAGTTTCAAACTCTTAATCTCAATTCAGTTATTTTAGCCTTATCTGAGCACTTTCAGCAATACCTAAAACTTCATTCTTAGTTGAGAGTCATGCAGGAAATTCAGTACTTCATAAGCAGAATACAGAAATGTTTCTATGGTTTTCTCCTAGTTGGGATTCCCCACCTCACATCAAGAAGAAAGAACCTCAAAAATAAAATAATATAAAATAAAATAACCACCCATCTTGAGTAGCTAGAGAAAGAGAAAACAAAAAAAAAATCATAATCCAGTAAAAGAAAGGAAATAATAAAAAAACACATAAATTAAAAAGACAATCCAAAAACATCAATGAAACCAAAAGCTGGTTCTTTTGAAAAAATGAACAAAACAGACAAACTTCTAGCTAGAATTTCAATAAAAAGAGGGGGGAAAAATCAAGTTAATAAGGTCATGAATGAAAGAGGAAAAATTACAACAGACACAGCAGAAATATCCAGAAGATAATCAGAGATTATTACGAACACTTATATGCAAACAAGTTCAACAATCTAGATGAGATGGACAAATTCTTGTATTATACAATTATCCAAACCTGAACAAAGAAGAAATAGAAAACCTAAACCAATTACAAGCAATAAAATTGAAACAGTGATAAAAACTCCCCCAAAAAACAAATGCTCAGGACCAGATGGTTTCACAATTGAGTTCTGCAAACACTCAAAGATGAACTGGTACCTATCCTACAAAAATTCTTCTACAATGTAGAGAAACTAGAAATACTACCAAATACATTTTATGAAGCTAACATTACACTAATACAAAATCAAAGACAACACAAAGAATAAAAAAAATGGGGAAATATCCATATTGTTATATGTAAATGTAATATTTCCTTTTTTTAATCCCAAGAGAAATAATGCAACTGCAAAATAATTATGAAGGTGTTTACTCAAGAGTAAGAATTTTACTTTGGACCCATGATCAAGAACAGGTACAAGGCATATAACATTAAAGTCAGTCAAAAGGAAGAACTGAAGGATCAGGCAGGGAAGTGCTCTAAGTTTAAGACATTTGTTGTAGTTCTTTTGGATTGGTTCTTAAATTCATCTGTCTGTTCATGATTTGTAGGTGAAAGCCTACAGAAAAAAAAGACTTCCATGTAGGGAGTTGTTGACATGAGTAGCCTATGGTCAATTTTCTATCACTGAATTGTTCAATCAGCCTTTTTAATTTTCAAATACAAGTCTCCAGAGATAAGATTGAGTTTGTTTGACTCAAGACAGGTTCTTTGTCCTTAAAACGACTTAGTGTTTCATAACATGAATTTATCATGCTTTATTCCTCTGGGATTAAACATCTACAGTATCTACAAAACGTTTTATGAGGGTAATGTTACTCTGATGCCAAAAGGACACAAAAAAGAAAATTACAGACTAATCTTTTTTTTTCTTTCTCCTTTTCCTAATAAACCATCTTTTTAAAATGTAAAAAAATAGGGGCCTCCCTGGTGGTGCAAGGGGTTAAGACTCAGCAATATGAAGCTATCCACAGCCACTGCAGAATAAGTGTGACCCCTGGCCAGGGAGCTGATCCATATGGCGCAGCAGACCTCTCTTGTCTCACCCACTGCTCCCTCAGCAGTGTGTTTCAGTAGATTGATCTCTTCCCCACTCTGTCTCTGGTGAATCCTCTCACTGCCTTCCCCACCTTTGGCCTACACCCCAGTTCTTGTATGTATAAATAAATAAATTATATCTTAAAAAATGAAAAAAAGTAAATAAAATAAGAAAATTGCAGACTAATATTCTTGATGAATGTAGATGCAAATACCTTAAACAAAATCTTAGTAAAGAAAATTAAACAATTTATTAGAAAGTTCAAATACGACCAGTGGGCTATATTTCAGGGACACATGGATAGTTCAATAATCAAAAACTGACTACTGTAATATACTACATCTAAATATGCACTTCTCAGAAAAAGACATTAATGGCTAGGAGGCACGTGGGAAAATGTTCAACATCACTTACCAACAGGGAAATTCAAATCAAAACCACTATGAGAAAGCACCTCAATCGTGTGAAAATTGCTCATATCAAAAAGTCCAGAAACAAGATGTGTTGTTGAGGATAAGGAGAAAAGGGAGGAGAAATACAAAGACCAGAGGGTCTCTATTTGGAATGCAGAGAAACGAAATAGAGAATAAGATAACACCAAATCAAAAACAAACCCTAGAATTCTAACAGTAAAACTGAGGCCAATATAGGGGGAAAGAAAGGTGAAGAGGAAAGGGAGGGAGAGTAACAGTAGATTACAGAAGAGGCCTATGGGTGCCTTTGTGGTGGGTGTGGTGTAGTAATATTCATCAGAAGAGATCCTATATTTCTGGATTGTATACAGTGTTATGAATCAATGTTACCTTAATAAAATAAGTACATACATAAATTATAAAATCCCCCCCAAATAAAGGATTTTAATGACAAGAATGACAGACTCAGGCCTCCCTGGTGGTGCAGGGGCTAAAGTGTCAGAGCTGTCAAGCAATAACCATCTACTGCAGCATAGGTTCGATCCACCAGCCAGGGAACTAATCCACATGGCACAGCAGACCTCTCCTGTTTGGCCCGCTGCTCCCCTCAGCATACAAGAGCTGGGGTGTAGGCCAGAGGTGTGTGTGGGTGGTGAGAGGATTCACCAGAGACAGTGGGGAGCAGAACAGGCAGATCCATTGAAGTACACTGGTGTTGGAAGCGGCAGGAGAGGCAGGAGAGGTCTGTTGCACCATGTGGGAAGCTCCCTGGCTGGGGATCAAACTCATGCTGCAGTGGCTGCGGATAGCTTCATAGTGCTGAGACTTAACCCCTTGCACCACCAGGGAGGCCCCAAACCTAAGGTTTAAGGACATTTTTTGAAGTAGTTCTGTGAAGTTCCAAGGACATGCAGAAATATTACACAATAAATATATTGACATAATTATACAATGTAATCATGCGTACAATTTTATACACATTAAATTTCTAATATTAGTGGATACCATATATACACACACACACAGCTTTGTGTGTATATGTATGTATTTATATATGTATAGCAAATATGCTCATATATGGATTAAATATGTACACATAAGTGAAATAATATTAATAATGCTTTAGAAAATATTCATAAATTATTTTCTAGTATGTTTGTTTATTTCATTTGCTTAACCATTAGTTTAAATATACATTTTTGACCTTTTTAATCAACTGCTCTAAAACTAGTTCTAAACTCTTTCCTATATTAAACTTCTTTTAATAATAGGTTTACTTTCCATATTTCATGAGCCACATAAACATGACTGTAAATAGCTTTCAGTGTAATGAACACATCTGTGAGAAAATATTTGTTCAAAATTTATTTTTAAACATATGTAATATTCTTGCTAATATATCACCATCAAATAGCAATGTTTTGAAAGTGAAATTTATATTATCATGTAGGTACCTGCTTATTTGTTATATATTTTCCATTAGTCTCTTGTGCATGTAACATTACTAATTTTTTTTTTCTTTTTCTGGGGTAAAAGCAAAATTAATTATCTTTTAGAGTCAATATAAACATAAGCATAGATGAGTAACTTTAAATCAGAAAAGTATATGATTTACTCATATACATCATGCATTTTCTGAGTTAAATTTCATGTTACATTTTATCTCACTTTATTTCAATCATTGATATGCTGATCAAATGATAGAATGTCATATTGATTGAACTTTTAAATTTTTATTTCGTCAGAACACAATCACTATCACCCAGAATTATCACTTGTTTCTTCAAACACATGTGATTGTTTCTAAATACTTATTTCAGTATTTTTTCTCTTCCCCAAAGAAGAATAATCACAAACTTCTCTGGGAAATATATGTGTCTGAACACATCTACTTTTATTTTACCATTAAAAAAAAAAGATGAATTCATGACCAATCACAGTGATTTATTCAGTTATGCCAAATTTAATCATCTAAGGAAGGCTATTTGGCCTCTGTGGGCACGGAGGCATTTCCTCTGGCGCTGGATAAATATAAGACAGAAAATTTAAAGTGCTGAAAAGAGAAAGTTCTACTGTTCAAAGTAAAATTCCAGAGAAATATTTTTTATCCTTTCCAAAAAGAAAAAAAAAAAAAAATACAGGTCTTTATTTTGCTTATTTTGCAAAAGTGTATTTATTAAGTTAGGAAAGAAACTATGTTTTGATTCCTGTTTTAAATCAATGGGATAATCAACATCATAATTCTTTTTTTTTAAGATTTATTTATTTATGCATGCATGCAAGCTGAGGTACAAGCCAGAGACGTGGGGCGGCGAGAGGGTTCACCAGAGACAGAGTGGGGAGCAGAACAGGCAGATCTACGGAAATACACTGCTAAGGGGAGTAGCGGGTGAGGCAGGAGAAGTCCTCCGCACCATGCGGGAATCTCCCCAGTTGGGTGTCAAACAGGCATTGCCACTGTCGAAGGCCTCCACAGCACATGCTTAACTGCTACGCCACCAGGGAGGCCCAACATCATAATTTTTAAGGTTTGCTAAGCAATATTTTTTCCTGTTTTTATATTACATAGTATAAAATTTAAGTTAATTTAAGTTTAGAAGCCACTATAACTTAAAAGACACAAAGAAAATTTATTTCATATGTCTCCAGTTTATTTGTGTTTGTACACTGAGACCATGAATTTGGTCTTTATTCTTTATTCTTTAAATCTATTAACTTCAAATAATAGTATCTAGAGAATTCTGAAAAAAAAAATTCTAGTGTTTTAATAAATTTCTACTGAATAAGAAAAATGCACTTTTAATCTTTCATCAAGGAAGGACAATATAAAAAATATATGTAATAAGTAATACTTTTTTATGAGGATATATGAACTCCATCATGAATTCCCCCAAAATAACTCCTTTGTAGAAAGAAATATACTGGATGATATCACTAATATGTGGATAATAAAATAACTGACTTAATATTCAGATAAAGACAAGCCGAAAAACTAACCTTTGATAACTGACTATAGAACTGTGATACCAAGGGGAAATGTTGGGGGAGGGTAAGTAACAAGGAGGGAGGCATAATGGTCTGTGGTGGTTAGTATGGGTAAGTTGGTGGTAGATGCACTATGGTGGTAATATCTGATGGGAACACCCAAATGTTTCCTCAGTTATTAACTAATTAATTAATTTTAAAAATCTCCTTTGATCTCTGTGTAGTAAGATAATATACAAATGTGCCATTTACTGGGTAACATACCCAAATTCTGAGCACAAGAATAGTAGGTTTGCTGAGAGCTTGTTATGAATACTGTAAGAATTGAAGGAATTCAGTTACCTTCACATTAAACCAATACTAAATATTTGGTGTGTATACTGCCTCTGAAGACACTTGTTGTTTGTGGTGTGTTTGCCTTATCTGCTGCTAGACAAAGAGATTTGATTTGAAAATATACTCAAGGAAGTTCTACATATAACCTGATACTATTGATTCTATATGATATGCTCCCGCTCCCACCACATACATATACACACAATATAAGATTCCAGAATAAGACATTTGGATTACATGAGTTTCATTTAAATGAGCTTGAGATAGCCTAACAAGAGTTCTATAAGCTAAAAAGGGAATTAACATGTATAATACAGAATAGAGAGTTCATTTTTAATGTAAAAATTCTAGCATATTAAAAACAAACATATATTAACAGTGATCCTGGAGTCCAGGTTAACCCTTATTTCCTTTACACTCTAGTAATTGATATGGGTGTGCACCAATTGCCTCTTATTACAGTCATTGCCACATTTATTTTCCAGTTAGCTGGCGGCTGCGTTGGCATTCTGTAATATACTTGGTCTTTATTTTTATATACTTGATCAATTTAGAATTACAGTCAAATATATGTGAAAATGAACAATAGATAAATGATTTCATTCAGATTCCTATTCTATTGTGATATTTTCAGAACTACTCATTGTAAATTAATCTGCCCCTATACTCTTAGCTCACATTATATTTAGTTCAAAGCACTTATCTGACATATCATATATTTAATTTTTTTTGTTTACTATCTGTCTTCTATACTAAAATGTAGATCCCATATGGTCAATAACTTAGTCTGTTTTGTTTACTATTATATTATTGATACAGGGTAGAAAGGGCCCTAAAATTGGCCAAGGACACTACCCAAATAGTTTACCGGTCACCAGCTGAGTTCTTCACCTGAGTGCACAATGCAAGACTACACAGGTTCAGAGAACAACAATAATGAGATTTATTTAACAAACCAGGGAAAACAAAGAGTTAAGGAACACAAAAATGGCCGCTTACCTCACCCATAGCAGTGTCCAGTGTTTTAAAATGATAAACACAAATGCCCCAAGATGGCATCTCCCCACCACTGAGGACCTGGAACACATAGCAGCCAGCATATAGGCCAGGACCCAACTCAAGAAGACAACAGAAGACACACAAGAGATACTGGTGCTGCTGAGATGTGCCAGCACAGCAACAGATAAGTGACATTCAAAACAGCAGCTGCAGCAGCCCAACTACCCGACTAATAGCCACACTCACGCAGCTCAGTGAGGTGCATGGCTCCAGGTCTTCATCTTCCCTGCCAGTCTAACAGCAGCAAAGCAGGCAACAGTTTCAGTCGCTCAGCTACTTGCAAAGCCTCTGAACTTTTCGTCTCTGAGGCTGGCTGCTGGAGGCCTCTCCATGTTCTTCAGAGTCCTGCAATACCCTTCTGGAAAATCGACATTTTGTGTGTAGAAATTGTTAAACCCAGAATTCCCGAATATCCCAAAACAATGAAATCCCAAAGGCTGAATCCCTACCACTGAATCCTGAGGGTTGCTTCCTCAGTCCCTTATATTTCTTAGCAGTCTCCACCCCAAATACAATCCTTTGTTTTCATCTTCCCAGGGGCTATCCATCCTCACCAGCACCCCCCTCCAGGGGACACCACCTGTAATAATCTTTGGCTTTATCCACTGGTTACATTACCAGTCAGACATTTGTGAAATAATAGGAATTCAATAAATATAAGATGGATGAATAAGCAGAAATTAAGTTATCTTTATATCTCTCTCAAACCAATTTCTTTATTAAAATACTATTTAGTGTGTATCCTGGATGTTTTATATGCTTTGATTATATTTCTTGTTTTAGATTTGTTTTCTTTAGAAAAAAATGGTGTCATTCCATTACCTACTTATTTCAATTTGGGCATTCATTTAGTTAAATACATTGTTTATATTAATATTTCTGTAGGATAAACCTGTACAAGATAAACTTGCTGGATAAAGATAAAATGCTAATTTTAATGAATATTGAGAGATTAGCTTTTTAAAATGTGGCAATTTGTGTTTTTAAGAGCAAATTATAAGCATTAATATTTCACTACACTTTCTAGGCCAATATTCTTCCAAATTAATTTCTTAATTGATACATAATGAATAATATGACAACAGGTTTTAAATTCCAATTGCTTATCCTCTCCCACTGACAAACAAAGCATATTTTTATGTGATCATTTGCAATTGCCACAGTTTTTTATTCCACAGAGGTGTATGAGTTATAACCTTGGTCTACTCATCATCTACCTAAGTGTAGACTTGAAAGTTTACGTATCCACTTTCATACTTTGGCCAATTAAAAATTAACATTTATTCAATCAGAATTATACTTCCAACTACCATAAGATAGTAGAGAAAAAAAACATTAAGTGCATACTGTTTTTAGTAATTGATATTTACTTAAGGTATTAGATAGAATCAGAAGGTCATTTTCTGATTGTTTTTTGAATGGTTATGAAAGTAGGCTTGGAAATTCCCTTTTCTGTTTTTTCTGTGTTAAGTATGTTTAAAATGTTCCAGTCTGATGAAAATTTTTCCCTGCTTTAATCAAGAGAAATTGTACTTTTGTAAGATTATTGATTATATTTTACCTCCTAAACTAAGATTATTTATCTTTTTATCATTACTCTATCACCATTTCTTTTATAGCATTTTTAATCATAAATATTTTCACTCTTCTTGTTTTTTAACTGTAGTGTTTGCCAGTTTTTCATGTTTCAGAATTATTTAGATAATTTTCAATCCACATCTTTCTGATTTAGGAGCATGTGATTCTTTCTTTTCTGATTATAATCACTGAGTTTCCATGTTTTACACTTAATATGTACATAATACACAAGATAAAAATGTACTGTGAAAGGATATACAAGTAGCTAATCCATTGTGTTTTCTGTTTAATTTGAATTCTGTGGCTTCCCTTTTCCGAATCTACTTAATATTGACTGTTGCAGTTATTTTTAATTAACTATTACTTTAAACTATTTAAAGGCTGCCATATTTATTTTTATTTCCTTCATTATTGTAATCTCTTTTAGCAGGTTCAGAAACTAATAAATAAACTGCAAAATAAACTACTTACTAATAAGTGACCTAATCAGCTATTTTCCTCAGAGGATACTCTATTAAAGAGCTGTAGAAAGCCATAGTCACACTTAAAAGGCTTCAGAAAATTGATTTGAAGGTATTAAAAAATGTTCAATAACCAATTACATTGAAATATATTTCTGTAAATTTTTAGATATTTATTTTAATCCTAATCATGAAACAATAATGCTTTAATAAGATTAGGGTACAGTGATATTTATATTTCCAATCTTTGGTTCAAGATAAAATCCTTCACTTCCAAATATTAGAATATTTCCAAGTTGCTCCACACCCAATGTACACTTCATTTGATTTTCAAGATCTTTGATATCTGGTCATCAACTCTGGTCATTTGTGTCTCTCTTTTTTATCCTCCATATCAACCTAGCACATATGATTGAATCTCTCCTGCTTTTCTGCTCATGTAGTTTCTCCTGAAACACTAATTACTCCACCTACGCTCCACACCTTGACACACTTTCAACACTCATCCTCTAATGGGCAGGTACCAATCTCTCATCTCTCTCTTCCTGGACATTTCTGCCATTAAACATTTTATAATGTTGAGATAACTCATTTCCCCCCTTTTTGATCATATATTGCTAGGAATTGTAATTTAACTAGTTTTCTGTGGATCTTTCATGTATTGAGATTGTCTGCAGTGGAATGGTAAAACTTGGCAGACAGGAATTCATCATCCGTGATGTTTAGCTGAATGGAAACAACTTATGAGCTATTTAATTATTTATGCCGTTGCTCCATTGTTACATTCTACATCCTAAAACCATTGTGAGAACTATTATAAGGAAAGTATTACAAAAACACATTATTTGATGCAATTAAGTTTATATGAACCTAGAAGCAGCAACAATAATTTGGCCATTAATGAAGTTTGGACTATGTAGAAAACCAACATAAACAATATAAAAGTAATTTTAGTTAATTGCTCCTAGTAATAATAATAAATGTTTTGAAATCTTGAAAAAGGCAATGTCTATCAACACATAGTCTTTTTTGTTTGTTTCTTTATTGGGGTAACATTGGTTTATAATGTTGTTTATGTTTTAGAGTTATAAAATAAGCGCACACTCTATTCTGAAGTAAAACTGAGATGATTCCCTGAGTAAACACTTTAAACTATTTAAGAAAAAGTGAACAAACATATTCTCATGAGACTTTTATTTTCTTTAACTCTGGTAGGTAGAGTACTGCATTTTCTTTATAATCTAAGAGTTTACAATCAATTTGGCAAGGCTGAAATACACAAAGATGCTATGAAAATACATTAAACTAGTATGAATACTAAACTAAAACTAATAAATGATAACATTTTGTGATGCATATTTTCAATTAGAATAAATTTACATTAGAATGTCATTATAATAAAGATAAATAAAATATAGATTTTTCAAAGATTACTTCGTTTATGAAAGACAGGAAGTAATTATTCTTAAAAAAATACTCTTGGGTTACTACTACTTTAGAATTGTTCGTCCTCTGTCTTGCATTAATTGTCCCTTAGTAATTACTCCTTTCTTTCTTCCTTCCTTTACTTTTCCTTCTGCCCCTCCCATCTGACATATTTTTGTGTAGTTTAAATTTCATGTTTTCTTGATACTTTTTTCTTTCTCCAGTTAAAAGTTATCATACTTACACTTATGTGGAAATCATTACAGAATTTCTATTTTGCACTGCTGTGAGTGATTCTTACAGGTTTACTTCCCTCATTCTCTGAGATTTGTAGTTGACAAACTGAACAGAGAACACCACCTATTTCCTAAGGCTAACTGTTCCAGTGATATTAGAGCAGATGATGGGGATAAGTAGGAGTAATATAGAACCAATTTTGTTGGCAAAATGGGTCTGGACACTGTGAAATTTTATTAAACTCCTTTTACATTCTTATAAAAAGAAAAATGTCAGGGAAATAGGATTAATGTGGTTGGTATGCCCAAAAAGTGCTGTCCTGTTTTTTTTGTAGTTTGATACAGGAAACATTTTCTCTATTCTTGAGATAGGGGTGTGTGTGTGTGTGTGTGTGCGTGTGCGTGTGTGTGCGTGTGTGTGTATGCATATATATATATATGCATTTATAAAACTCTCCTGCATTTTTCAACATGTATTTATGTATACAAGATTCAGCAGCTCTGATGAAACTTACACAATTCTTATAGGATAATAATGATTTACGTTTATATAAGGGAAATTTTGTGACTTGTCTTCAATCAATGATCTTTAACAAAAAGCAATTGAATCTTTTCCAGCTGCCAGATTCTACTATTGGTAACACAGAACTAAATTTAAAGAAGCAAATAAGTATGTATATTTCTTTCATCCTGATTTTTGTTTTTGAAAAGATTTAGCATCATCTGCTAGAATTGATGGATTTTAAATGGCACAATTTTAATATAAAATAAATTCTTAACCAATTATTTTATAAACAAATGTTCTATTTTACTTAAAATGTTTGATATTCAAACAGTATAATGACAACCTAAATAGCTGAGAGCCTGTTTCTGAAAATATAAGAACAAATCCACATACTGAATGCATTATTTCAGGGGCAGTCTTAATATATATTTTCTCTAAAAGTGCTTTGTTTCCATTGTTATGGATGGAAATAGGCTGAATCTGCATAAACTGAGAAGAATGAGTTTATATGTAAATCACATTCATGATTGGTGGTAATGTAAATGTAACAGTGTAATCCAAGGGAAAGGGAGGTTGCAGGTTCCCTGCCGCACCTTAAGGAAGGGTGGAGCTGGGTAGGAAGGTGACTAGAATAGAGTGGGAAAAAGACTTGGCGAAGAAGAAGCAGAGGGAGATGGAGAAAGAAGAATACTGGAGGAAGAACATAGAGCAAGAAGACATGTGAAGAAGCCAGGCTTGCTTTTTGGCCTTGAGGTTGTGTAAGTGACTTGGGGTAAATGGAAGGAAGCACTTGAAAGAGACAGAGATGTGGGGAGGCTGATGATTGTGTCTTTATTATTTATTTATTTATTTGTTTATTAAAAATTTATTTATTTATACATACAAGCTGTGGTACAGGCCAGAGGCGTGGGGTGGTGAGAGGTTTCACCAGAGACAGAGTGGGGAGCAGAACAGGCAGATCAGAAATACACTGCTGAGGGGAGCAGCAGGCAAGGCAGGAGAGGTCTGCTGCGCCATGTGGGATTCTCCCTGGCTGGGCGTCGAACTCGGATCGCGTGCTGCCCACAGCTCCACAGCGCAGTGCTCAACCGCTGCGCCACTGGGGAGGCCCTGACAATTGTATCTTTAATCTTATTTTAATTTAATTTAATTTAATTTATATCCTTTGCATTATTATGTATCCTCCATAATTTTCCCACCACCAATTCCACCATGAACCATTACCATAGACCCTTGTGCTCTTTTCTCCCCTCTTTTGATACCTCTTCCTCCCCCTCCCCTGCAGAATGTCTCTTATTTGTGGTTGCTTGCTAGTTGTTTTTGATTGCTGTGCTATTTTCTTCTGATTTCTTGTTTGGCTCTCTTATAAGTGATACCATTTGATATTTTTTCCTTCTGGTTTATTTCGCTGAACATGATCCCTTCTAGCTCCATCCATGTTGCTGTGAATTGTGTTAGTTTATCATTTTTTATTGCTGAGTAGTAGTCAATTGTTTGCATGTGCCACGTCTTCTTGATCCAATCGTCAATTTTTGGGCATTTGGGTTGTTTCCATATTTTAGCTATTTTAAATAGTGCTGCAATAAATATAGGTGTGCATGTGTCCTTTTGGATTACTGCTTTTGTGTCCTTTAGGTATATTCCTAGGAGTGGGATTGTTGGGTCATATGGACTTGGGTTTTGATTATGCTCTTTTCCTCCTAGAATCACCTATCTCCTTCTGCCCGTTTCTTATGGTTCCCCACCAGAAGGTGCCCTAGACTTGTTGCAAACATTTGGGCCTTAATGGCCTGCTATGGGCCAACCTTTTTGGCTGGACATTTACCCATGAGAGGATAGGTAAGTTTGGGTGTTTAATTGGAAATTATTTTAAACTATTATTTCTCTCCTTTCTATCATACACTAATTGTATTATAGTTCCTTTCCATTGAAGCTCTTACACACTAAAGTACACTTTGTCTTTATGCTGTGAATGGCAGAGTTTATTTATAACAAGCAGGCTTGGGAGTCTTGGGGTACCCCTCAGCATAACTGTTAACAACTATTGGGTGTTTCTGATTTTCTATATTCAGAGTGGATATCAATTTGTCTATATTAAATTTCCCAATAATTCCCATTTTCTCTAAAATATGTGTTTATTCAAGCTAAATTAAAAGCTATAATTAGCTAATATAAAGATGAATGAGATTTTAGAAAAACAAAGATTACTTGGAGTGTAAACTACCTCCAATATCATTATGGGTTAGTGTTTAAATCACTAATGAATTTTAAAACAACAATTTTTGTAGCAATTCATAACTCTACTTTAACTAGAACTGAGATCCAGATTTTCCACTTCAAAATTATAGGCACTTCCAGCATTATAAAGCATATTGACTTATCACTGAAATCCTCATTATTTTAATCATTGTCATGGAGTGCTGTGGAATTGTGGTCATGGCTTCAATCTGATATGAATGTTGTTGATTAGATGCAAAATAAAGAAAGCTAAGTGACTGGCAGTTTGTCAGCATTTATTCTCTCTGTATCCCAGTATGTATTATACAAGGCCCCATAGCCCCAATATAGCTTCTAAAATGCTTACAGCATAATAATGACCTCAGTGAAGAAACTTACTCTCACATTCAGGCTTGATTTACTACTTGAGTCAGAATAACTTCTTTAGAATGTCTGGAACAGCAGGCTGTCCACTAATATGCATAGTGATGAGTTCTATTTTTAAAGTCACTACTTCTCAGCAAGTAATATGTTTCTCTAAAGATTCACAACTGGAAGCATTGTTCTGTGGGAAAAAAATCCTTCACACATTGCTTCTTTATTAACTCAAAAAGAAATTAAAGTGTTATATGTTAAAATGATAGAATTTTGTTTCAAATTGCAAAGCTATACGTTAAAAAGAACATTTTAAATTCTAAGTAAGCAAACTATGGTGACAAAATGAATGATTGATTTGTTTTTCCTGTTAGGCACTGCTTAAATATTTACTAGTTCAATTAAAAGTGTAGAAATTCTTTGTTGTGCTGCATATAGTTGTTTTATATTTTAGTGATTAATGATAGACATTACCTCTTAGAAATTAATATTTATTTATTTATGCATACAAGAACTGGGATATAGGACAGAGGTGTTGGGGGTGGTGAGAGGATTCACCAGAGACAAAGTGGGGAGCATAACAGGTGGATTTACTGAAATACACTGCTGAGGGTAACAGCAGGTGAGACAGGAGAGATCTGCTGTACCACATGGTTTTACTCCCTGGCCAGGGATCGAACTCATGCCACAGTGACTGGCCATAGCGTGATAGTGCTGAGACTTTAACCCGGGCACAACCAGGGAGGCCCGACACTACCTTTTATAAATGATAGTCAGTTTTTACTTTTGGAAAGTTTTCCATTATTAAGGGTTCCATACCTGAAAAAAAAATCATCTTTGGTTTGATTGTGGTGAAACATAGGCCTCCCCAAAAATTCAGATAGGCTTCCCCAGGATATCCAAAGCAGGATTTTACCGGTACATATCACCTTGGCTTGTGGAACAGTGTTAGTGGAGACCCTGCAGCATTTAAAATAAACTGTTATCATTACATTAATTTTCTAAAAGAGTGAAGATTACCCAGATTTAGGGTCATCTCTAGAAGTACTTTTCTATTGCTGAAACTTATCTGTGTCAGGGTGGTTAGCTAGAGCATCTGGTTTTGTTACATCATCCTTTTCTCCTCATATATGACCCCTCCTATCTCTTATGACTTAGGCCTCTCTCCTACTCACCAGCTCAAGAGTTAAAAATACTTCATCTGTGCAGTTACTTTATATTGTAAATTCTCCATATGTATATAATCAAAGTTGTTCTTTTGGCCTGCTTGATGTTAATTTGTTTGCGGGAAAAAAGTGAAAAAAACCTAAAAGGGTAAGGGAGAATGTCTCTGTCCCTACAATTGTACATATAAAGTTGTTAATGAAAGAAATATTTTTTCTATTTGTAAACACACATACAAATGTACAACCACATAAAAACTCAAATATGAAGATGATATAATAAATAATAATAAATAATATGCTCTAATTTATAACAAGTTTCTTTGTTCTGTACTAGGAAAATTTTGGATTCTGTTTTGATTTTGTGTTTATTTTAATTCATATTTTTATTCCCTTTATTCCTTTCAATTCTATATGCACCAACTTTAATCTGATAACAGACAACAATGGTGTTGCCTGTAATATGCTAACAATAGCAAAGGTGTTACTGTAAACTATGTATGGCTGGCTTGGTATGCTTATTTAATATAAATAAATTATGGATTTCCCCCTCAAAGTTATTTTCTGGTTTTTTTTTTTTTTTTTTTTTTTTTTTTTTTTTTTTTTTTTTTTTTTTTTTTTTTTTTTTTTTTTTTTTTTTTTTTTTTTTTTTTTTTTTTTTTTTTTTTACTTTAGCAACAATATTACATCTTAGCAATCCACATAGCTTATTACATTTAGGCATATTTTCCCATATATTTAACAATTTATGCCATAAGCACCAATCAGAATTAATAGTGACAATAAATAAAAGGTAAGGCCATCTACCTAGGTAACTACTTACTGGATATCAGGTCTGTTGAATGGCACTGTGTATGTCATTAAAAGCATTTCAATATTAAGCTGCCAATTGCAAAATACAGGAATATATTTATATATGCTACATATATGTTTTTATATGCTACAACTATTTTATGTCAATTTGTAAATTCTTTTTTCAGTCTCATAGTAATCTTGCTAATGAATAGTATTTCTTAATTGTTGTCAGTGCTTCCTTTTTTGTATTTTTCTGTCACATTCAGAATTGTTTTTCTAATTCTGAGATTTTAAGCATAGTACTCCAATTTCTTTCCCTCAAAATCTTAATTTTGCCTTTTATATTTAATATTATTGAGATTAAGGAATAGGATAGAGGCCTAAGTCATCAAGGAGATAGGGAGATTCACATGTACTTTTAAAAGCTTTGCTGTACACAATGAGTTATAGGACAAGAAAATAGCTTCTAGGGTCAGAATAGAATAGAAAATACCTCAGAGGAATAAGGAAGCCTCCAGAAATAAGGGCAACAAATCCCAAAGGGAACTAATCAAATATCCTCTGGACTAGGGGCAATAGGACATTCCCAGACCAGGAAAATAGAGAAAAAGGACTCTGAATTCAGTGCTGGGAAGAAGATATAATTTCGGGCAAAGAGACGGTAAGACAGAGTGAATGAAATCATCAAGAACTAACCAATCACAAAGAGACTGACTGACTTTAGAATAATTAGGGAAAGAAGATCTATATTCCCTATATTCCACTTCAGCTTCCTTGCCCCTCCCTGGCCTGGTTCCACCAGACTGGGAGTCCTACTTTGTTTCTGTTCCTTTCCTCTTTAATAAATTTTTCTTTATATCTATTCCTCTAAACAAATTTGCTCTTTTCACTTGCTTGCCTGAGCATCAGAGAAGTTCCTGCTGCAGCTTTATGAAACACCAACCTGTGGAGGAGCTAGTGACTGGCACTCAGCACTGCCACCGCAGCCTGGAATCCAGTACTGGTTGGGAGACTAGATGTGAAAACCTGAAATTACTGTATCAACATCAAATACTGATTAACAGTTTCTGTGTTCCTGTTACAAAAACGCCTCCATGAAGGGGAGGTGCCATTTTCCTCATTCTCACTTACATGCAGCTGATGGAGGCTAAGATTTGAAACTTTAGGTTGGAAGCATCACAAGGCCAGAAACTGGAGGTGGAGATAGAAATGATTCACATAGTCATTAAACCAGCTACTGAAATGAAAAATCCTTAGGCCTCAACTGCTACAGCAAGTATCAGACTGATACAGAAAGTACCTGAAGGCCCAAAATCATAGGTGGGATATGGAGATCAAGGGCCTTTGTAAAGACTCACCGGTCCTCACAAATCAGCATAGTCACAGCATAGAAATAGATAATTTAACAATAGATAACACTTCCACAAAGGAATGAGCCCCCCTCCAAAAGAAAAACACTTTAACAGTTCAATTTCTGTACTGGGAAGATGCAGCTCTCAATAGAAGACTGTCCACCTGCCTCTATGCAGGTGTCTCTTTTAACAAACCTGCCCCTTCCAAACACAGCTCTTTCTGCCTGCTTGTGTCTGTGCAGGCATCTCCCCGCCCATTTCTTTTATTATATAATAAACCCACCCATTTGGATATAGCTAAACATCTCTGTCACATAGGGAGTCTCACCATGTGCCATCGAAAGGGGAACTCTGGTGAAACTTTTCTCAGAGGTAAACCAAGAATCCCTTTCTCTGAATCCAACACCTCTTCAAAGTCACATCACAGCCACTTTAGATTATAAGACCCAGTGTGCCTTGAACCAGGCTTCCTGAGAAGCAGAGCTCCTGGGAACTAGTGGCGGAGCTGAGTGGCCTGGAGAACCTAAATAACAGCAAGGCATGTGGCCAAGTCTTTCTTGGTTCCACAGCCCATTTGCACCCTGTTATTGCTGGAAGGGGACTTGGAGGAGAGATGATGGGAGGCAGCCTTAGACTGTGGCAGAGACAATGGCAGTGTTTGTCCTGACTTTATGGTGGATTTTTAGGTACATTTTGCATCAAAAAATCTCTTCTTAAGCCCCAGCTCTCTGAGACCTGCCTAATCCTTTTCTTGGAATTCTCCACCAAAAGCTTTCTAAGACTTGTGGCAGGCTTTTGGACCTCTGCAATCCTGCTTTGGAACTAGACTGTTGGCTGGTCATTTGCCCACAAAGGAATGGGTAATACATGAAGTTTTATTAGGTATATTCTTTCTTCTCTTCTCCCTCTATGCACGTTAGCTCAACTAAATCTTTCACACTGAGAATATGCTTCCTTTGCCTTTGTGTGCTTGAATTACCGAACCTCTTTTAGAGCATTTCTGCTTAACAGTTTTGGGTCCCTGATGCCCCTTAGTAGTATGCTAACATGTCTATCTTAATAAAAAGACCAAATATTTTTCCATCTTAAGAAGGAAGAACAAACATCTTAAATCTGCATAACAAGCATATCCTTTACTGTACCTTCTTTGTACCTTCTTATTACTGGATTAACCTCAAACCCCACCCACAAAATCCCTTTCCTTTAGCTCATAATATTATTTAAGGTAGAGGCTTTTCATCATGTTGAGTTGTTATTCAGTTTTCCTAGGTCTTTTATACATATAAAAGAGGAATGCATGTTAATGGCACAAAATACAGACACTATCTATAGAATGTGTCACTTTTGCATGAGAACTATTTTAAGCTAATGATAATGGAAACCTAATAAATAGATTCTGGAGGAGCTTTTATCTCCTGCCTCAACTGCCTACATTTAGATTAGGAAGGAAGAATGTTGTCACTGAAATATCTCCCTACCAAAGAAATGTATCTATTTAAGAGGACAACTTGCATTTTCTAGATATTTCCTCTGCATTCCTATGAATTGTTTTCTTTATATCACCAACAACCCCCCTTCCAAATCCCAGGAGTACATATATACAGTAATAACTATTACTTGGTAGGTCCAGAGGACAAGGTGACCCGGTCTTCAAACAGGACCAGGTCCTGTTTGGATAAAACCCAAAAGCAGATACACAGAGAAAAACATGAGCAACAATGATTTAAAAGAATTTATTTTCATATGAAGTGAGAAAAGGGAGTGCTAAGAGAGAAGGAAAAGAAAATTTATTGGCTGGTAAGTGGCTGGATGTTGTCTGTCCTACTTAGAGACAATGCAATATGGTCTTGTTACAGGGGAGGGTAAGGGGCACCCTAGAACCCCCAAATCTGCCTGCTCTAAATAGGTTCTGTCATCCACAGCATCAAGAAACGCCATATCCTCATGCATAAGACTTTTAGTGAAAGGAATTTTAATACAATTAGCATACAACAATGATAAGAGAAGGGAAAGAATAGATAAAATAATTTTCAAAACAAGCACCCAAAGTTATCCATACCCTCATGGGTTAATGCTTAGCCAAATAAGGCTGACCCAAAGCAGGGCCATTGAAGCCCAAAAACCTTTCACAAGTCTAAGATACATTCTGGTGGGGACCCATAGGAAAGTGGCAGAAGGCAACCAGCATATCTGGGATGAAAGGGGCAAAATCAAGATAAACACTGCCATTGTTAACCTCCCACTGGTCTCTCACCCATGTCTGCCTCAAGTGTCTCCTTTCATATCCCCTAAGTCCCTGATACTAACACAAGGCTGAGAACCAAGCATAGCTTCTTCACATGTCTTTTTGCTCCATATACTTCCTGCAGGTCTCCTTCTTACTCTCCATCCTCATTCCTTCCTTCTTCAGTCTCCTCTCAAGCTTCTCTTCCTCCCTGCTCAACTCCACCCTTCCCTGAAAGTGGCAGGGAACCCCAAACCTCCCCTCCTCCTGGGGACCAGCCTGTTATAGTCTCTGCTGAGCAAAGATCAGAGTGCAATCAGAAGTCAGTGAAAAGAATGACCTTCCTGTGCTCCCACACAGTGGCTCTACTCTGCCCTTAGTTCCTAGCAGCTTCCATTCAGGAAGTCAGAGATAGAGTCCACAAATTTCCACCTTTTACTATTGTGTTGGCTATGAACACAACCCTCTGGATTGGAGATTGTTTCTGATTGTTCTTATATTACTTAGCTGACATTTCGAACCACACATCTTTGGAGTGCCCATTTGTATAGAATTCATTTTTTTTCCAGTCAACAACAAAAACAACAAAATCATCAGATTAAATTTAGAGATCTAATTGGTTTTATTAAAGGATACTTGATGCTCATGTTGTGCCACTCAAAGGACAAAAATAATTATTTTTTATTTCATTATTTTTTGATCATTTAGTTAACAAATGAGCCACTGAAACCAATATCTTAGAAAGTCATAGCTCTATACTGGCATTTGCAAACACAGGGATTGCTAGAGGGTAGCCTGAAGGGGCTCCCTGGACCCCTAAACATGTAGGTCCTAAATGGGTTCTGCCATCCACCACATAAAAACAAATCATATTCTTAATATATATGACATTTAATCTAAAAGAACTTTAATAGAAGTAATATTTGAAACATAGAATAGAGAAGAAAGGATAATTTTTTTTTTCAATGAAACACTCAAAATTACCCCTTACCTCCAGGGTAAATGCACAGCCAAAGAGGGTTGGCCCAAAGTGGGGTCACTGAGGACTAGAAGTTTATGACACGTCCAAGGTTCCTTCTGGTGGGGAACCACAAGAAAGGGGCAGAAGGGGTCACATAGTAGTGGAAAGAAAGGAGCAGAATCAAAATAGACAATAAAGGCTGCCACTGTTAGTCTCCCCATGGATCTTTCACCCATGTGTCTTCCAATGTCTACCGCCATGTCCCCCAAGTCCACTTGCAAGTACAGGCTGGGAAATAAGTGCAGCTTCTTCTTCACCTATCTCTGCTCCACGACTCCTCCAAGTCTTCTCTCAAGTCTCTCCCAAGTCCTTGATAGCTTCCCAGTCCTGATCAGCTCCACCTTCCCTAGATGAGGCAGAGAGCCTGGAGGCTCCCCTTCTGTGGGGAACACATGACACACCATAACACGACATCTAAAAAGATAGTCACTGTAGAACATCACGTGTGTGCCAGTTTGCACATATCACCTCATTTCATTGTCACCAAGGAGGAATGGCATCAAGGGGTGGCTCACAGGGACTTCACCACGTTTCCCCTTTTCACTTGACCCTCTCACACTCACTGCAAATACACATAAAGTTGAAGTGTAAGAGAGAGTTTATTATGAAAACAGATGCACTCAGCAAATCTACTTCCCAACCTGCCCCTGTCCTGTCCAGGTCATACAACCTATATAAGTTCGGGGAACACAATAGTCGGAGAGCAATGCTTTCTAGAACCTTCTGGGCACCCCTCCACCCGCCCACATGATGGTATGGACCGTTGCCTGGCACCGGTTTGTTTTGGAGTCCCAGGGCTCAGTATTCCCAACAGTCAGGGGTGTCTCCCGAGGACGCTGGCTGCTCAGACAGACTCCAAGGGCCTTACGGAGGCAGTGAACTCCTGCTGCCTGCCCCCTACGCCTCCTACGACTCCCTGGCAGGTGCTGCAGAGGCCATGGGCTGCTCTGTGTGCTCTATGGGAAGCCTTCACAACAGTCTGGGGTTTCCCTGAGAGCTCCCGGTGTGTGTCTTCCCTGTGGGTCTCATCCTGAAGAGGATCCTGGCGGGAGGAAGATCAGAGAAGCTGGCCACAAGGTGTCTGGGTGCGGTGGAAATCTGCGAGAGAGTCCAGGACCAGACCGCGCCGAGCACACCAGCACAGGAAGCCCTCGATACCCCTGTGACGAGGCCAGTCATGGCAACGGCTTTGTTTGGTCGCACTGAATCCAATCCTAGTGGACTCGTCACCCATGGAAAGCTTCCTTGTTGAGTCCCAGAGAAGCCAGACCCCAGCCTGCCTTTGACAGGCACCTCCTGGACAGATGCAGACACACACGCAGCAGAAGCCCGGCCATCCCAAGTGACTGCTGCCAGAGACGGGCTGAAGACCTCTCAGGCCCAAGTGCGACAGTTGGAAAAGAACTTCCAGGCTGCCCTGCATGTGAACCGCGCTCTGCATCACGGGCTGGGTGCTCTGTTCCAGGAATAGACGGGATGGAGGAAGCATGCACGGGCCGTGCAGGAGCTGGGGCCCCAGTGAGAGTCCTGCCACGCACACACGCAGCAGCTGCTCAGGGACAGAGGGAGCCAGCTGCTCTCCTGGCCCACACCATCCTGAGCAACCTCGGGTTGCCCAATCTCTTGGAGGACCAGCAGGTGGTGCTGGAAGGACAGGCAGAGAGAGAAGCCGTGGGGCGCTCATCATCCGGGCTCTCTGTGCCAAGAAAATATGGATCCGGTCATCTGGGCTGCAAACTCCCTGATGAGGCCAACAGGAGAGAAGAAAGAACTCTTCCCCACGGCAGCTGAGGAACATCTCAGTCTCCTGATCCAGCAGCTAGAGCACCTCAGGGCAGAGCAGGTCTCTTTCAGTCTGACAACGCCAAACTCAGCAGCGACATCCATAGGCTACGGCTGACTCTCCAGATGCTGCCCACAATCCATCAAGACTTTGTCCGCCAGCTGCAGAGAACATCAGTGCTCAGGGAAGCCCTCGTCTAGCCATCCACACCGAGGATCCCGCCCTGCACACAGACCCGGCGCCCAATCCCTACAGGAAGATGGCAGGAGACCTGGAGCGAGAGATGGAGAGAACCAGCCTTTTTCTAAAGGAACATTTGTGTGTGTCCTGTGAAGCTGAGCGGAGAGGGATGTTCGCCCTGTACGATGAGAGGATGGTCCAACGGCTGAGGAAGGAAATTGCCCACTTGAAACACATCCTGGCCGACATCCAGGTGTCCTTCCAGTTCACGCATAGGGAGGCTTTGACTGTTGCTGCTCCTCACACAGCCCTCAGCGTTCCGGACACCCCCAGGGCCCTACAAGTCACGAGCTCCTCCCTGACGACCCCCACCCCACCCCTGGATGAGGATTCTGCTGGAAGGGGATCTGGAAGGTTAACCAAACCTTCCCAGCAGACAGACCTGAAACCCTGCAACCTGGACAAAGACCTGTGCCAGGTCTTCTTTCTAGAGAAGCATCTGTGGCTTATCCTTCCAGCCCAACTCCCATATAAGGTTTAGAACATATTGTAGGTAGAGTTTTAATTTAATTCCCAATTATTCATTAAATTTTATTCCTAATATCACCTTCTTTTTCTCTCCTTGGATTCCATGCAATTAAATAGTAGAACTATTTGATTTTTATTTCAGTAAAATTTCACTCTTCAACCCTATTGAAGCTTGACTTGTCTACAAACTAAAATGATAAAGTAATTTTTTTTTTCTGTGTACTGTGGGTGGTAAGAAACTTATAAAAGTACTTTATATTGACCACAAACATTTACATTGACTCATTTAGAAATGAAAACACAACAAGAAGAACACACCTATCAACAACAAAAATTATCCCAGTACCTTCCCCTCCCTTTTCCTTTGTGTCAAGAGGTACTGCTGGATCTGGTCTGGTCACTTGGATGGCTTTGTGAAGCCACAACCCTGGATTCCTCTTTCTTTCTCTGGACACAAGTTCTGACTCTTTCCACTGCTTGACATGCTCATCCCCCAGATGTTCCCATGATTGACTCTTCATCATTCATCCCTACTCAAATGCCACCTCTACCAAGAAGCCTTCCCTGACCACCTTGGTGAAAGTGGTTCTCTCCTCCAAGCCCCTCATCCCAGTTTCTCAAGTGTCCTTCTCACTGGCCAATATGGTCTCCTTTGCTAGTTGTTTAGAAATTGATTGTTCTTTATCCCCACCTCCAGTGCACAGAGCCTGTAGATCCTAGGATTTAGGAGTATGTGGCCCTTTCAGTCAGGGTGAACCCTATATCCCCAACATGCAGGACAGAGCCCACCACAGGGGAAGGCATATCTGGGAGGTGACTGGCTGAGTAGATGCTTGGGTTTGGGAAATTGCTTTTCCTCCTCACTTTCATCTTGACTCCAGCTTCTAGCTGAGGAACCCGAGGCACATTCACCCAAGAATGCATGGTTCTCCTTGCTGGAGAATAACTCCAGAACCTGATCTTTACCTACTGAACTCCAAGTTGAGATCAGGAAAATAAGAAGAGATCTCCCAAGAGGGGTCTCCCCCCTTATCTGGCTTTGACATTCCTCTTACTTTTCCAACTGAAATCAAACGTTCTCTGTTTTTGAAGAGCTACACTCATTGACAGATTAGAGTTGAATCTTAGCATAAAATTTGGGGGCTCAATAAGTCACCTTTCAAAGATGAATTTTGTTCCTTTACCCTGGTGGCAGTGTTGTCTTGTATCAGATCAGTGTTAGGATGTGTGTGCTTGTGTGTGTCACAGCACATATGTGTGTGCATACACACATCTCTCTGTAAATGTCATGTAACTAATGTAGAGTATATCTCTGCATGGATAGGCCTTCCACATATTTTCCACAGCCCCTGTCAGCCTCCTCTTGTCACTTTCCAAAGAACCTTACTAGACACTGAGAGAAGTAGTGGGATGAGACTATCCAGCAAAACCCGGGATCCAGAAGTTACAGACTATGTTTCAGTACTCTCAGGTGCTATATGGCAGACACAGAGTGCAGATCTTTCCAGTTCTTACAGGATTTCAGCATAAAGCAGGGTTTGTTGGTGGTGGTGGTTGTTTTCATTTTTCCTAATTGGACCCTCTCTTTGATTGCAGAGTAATCTGCAAAATGTAAAATTAGGCATTTTAAAGGCAGCAATTGAGTGACATTTAACCCAATCACAATGCTGGGCTCTCCTAGTTTCAGAACATACTCATCACTCTACAGGACTCGGGAAGCAGCCGGATCTCCTTGTCCTTCAATCACAGGCACCAGCTCTTCCTGGTGTTTGTTAAATGAATCAAGAGAGAGATGGCTTGAGATATGCACAACAGACTTTGACATGCAGGCCTACCTGTTGACCACAAAGCAAAAGCCCAGGATATAAATCCACCTCGAGGGGTAAACTGAGAGAGTCATCTTTCAAGCCCTACAGAAACAAAGAATCTGCTAAGATTTGGTTAATGATCTCACAGCCTAGCCAAATAGTATATTTGTCCAATTGTGAAAGCATAAGAAGAGCGGATTTCTTTCAAATCGTTTTGGCAGTTGAAAACAATTGAAAGAGGGCTACCTTTCATTCAGCATACTCATCATTCTAAGCAACTAAATGACAGGGAAATAATTTTCCTGCATCTTTCAGTTTAGAGCTTGAAAATAGGTACTTTAGGCACAAACACTCCACAACCTCCTGCCTCTATCTTCACAGGGAGACAGGGAGCACTGTGTCCTGCAGGGAAGTGTTCATCTTGCTGATACTCTATGGAGCCAATCTAGCCTTCAGGAGTAAGAGCTGGAAAAACAACAGAGTTCAAAGTGGTTTCTTACAAAAAGGGGATTAAGGGTGGGGCTGGGCATCTTGTTTTTAATTTTATTAGTCCTTCCACAGGTGATCAATTTTTAAGCACCAGCAAGGTATTTTTTTCATTAAAACCTGTGTTTGAAAGAATAGAAAAGAACACAAGGGACCTTGGAGATGGATCACGGGTGAATTGGTGGTGGGCTACCCAAGGGGAATGCAAAATGTAAAAGACATAAATAACAATAAAAATATATATTATAAAAAAAAAAAGAAAGAAAAGGTATTCTTGGAGGGTAACAAAGATAGCAGACAATGTTGCATGAGAAATCTGGCCAGATTTAGATTGAAAGTGAAGACCCACGGGCATCCAATATTTCCTGAATGATAGAGAAGAAGCTGATAATGGTGACTCCTCCCAGGGAGGGATCAGTGTTGTCTGAGCTGAAGAGAGGCGGGTTTTCACAGCACACACACAGAAACTGGAAAATACCATAAAGGTGCAAATACATGACTTGATAAAAATAAACGTTTCGGGGGAGGAGAAATGAGAATAAGAGTTTAAACAAATGGACCTCCCTGGTGGCGCAGTGGTTAAGCGCTGTGCTGTGGAGCTGTCGGCAGCAGCGACCTGAGTTCGATGCCCGGCTGGGGAGATTCCCACATGGCGCTGCAGACCTCTCCTGCCTCGCCCACTGCTCCCCTCAGCAGTGTATTTCCATCAATCTGCCTGTTCTGCTCCCCGCTCTGTCTCTGGTGAACCCTCTCGCCGCCCTACGCCTCTGACATATACCCTAGTTTGTATGCATAAATAAATAAATCTTTAAAAAAAAAGAGTTTAAACATGTATCCAGTGATTTAGTGTTATAAACATGTTAAAATAGATATATGTTATAATGAAATATATAAGTGGATTCTTCAAAGTCAGTGTGGCCAAAGGCCACCCATCCATGAACCAGAGGAAGGACAGGAAGATTATTCTACTAATCAAGCATTTTAAAATTTTCCAATAGCTTGAGGAAGAATATCATAAAATTACAATTAAATGATATATGTTGAAAGACTTTAAAAGAATCACAGGCTCAGGGTAGATCCTGGACAGAAAGATCAGAAAATCTGGGGGTTGGGACCCAGCCATTAGGATTAAAAAAATCCCCCAGGTGATTCTTGTTCACAATAAGGATGAAAACCAGTTGGCCAGAGCACTTCCATGGGACCTTTTGGGTTTGACTTTCTGACATATTTAGAGTAATTTTGTGTTTCCACAAATTAAGTTCCAAAACGTGAAGTGACTCCAACTCTCCTAATTAAATCATAAAAGTCATGAGGAAAAAAATGCATATGAGGAAGAGAAGGGTACTGTTTGGAAAAAGGAAGCAAAAAAACATAGTTTTCTCACTGATAAGCATGAAATGCTAGAGCAAATTTGTATTGCCTGTGGCACCCTGTACTTTGAGCATTTCATTTGACCTTACTGAGTTTTAAACAATCCCTTCTCACCCTCTCTGCGCTAAAAGAGAGTGACTTCCAATCAAAATTAGGAGCAGATCAACAGGTAATAATATAACAACCTATATTGTTTTTTTTAATTATTTATTTATGCATACAAGAACTGGGGTGTCGGCCAGAGGTATGAGGGGGTGAGAGGATTCACCAGGGACAGAGTGGGGAGCAGAACAGGTGGATCCACTAAAACACACTGCTGAGGGGAGCAGAGGGGGAGAGGTCTGCTGTACCACTTGTGGGTCAGCTGGCAAGAGATCAAATTCATGCCACAGTGGCTGGTGACAGCTTGATTGCGCTGAGACTTTAACCCCTGCACCACCAGGGAGGCCCCCAGAACAATCTAAGTTTTTAGAGTATCTTGGGGAAACAGGATGTTAAGATAGTTCTGTTGCAAATAATAGAAAACATAAGAAGTAAGGCGTGAACAATAAGGTCAGTTCTCTATCAAGGACTGATATAGCAGGAAGTCTCCAGGGGTGGAGATTTAGTTAATTAATTGGAAAATAGGTCTGACCAACCCCGCTTTTCACTCTCCTTTTCTCAGTTTGTTTTCTCAGGCTGCCTCCCAGCTTGGCGCCAGGATGACTGCAGTTCTAAGAGTCAGGGAAATGCCTTGGCCAGAGACCAATAAGGTTTCTGCCCTTCATTCCACTTTAATCATGAAGAAATCTTTCCATCTCAGTGACCTGCCCTCAGGTCAAGGTGGTCAATTAGGTATTAGAACCTAATTCTAAATCAAACAATGATTTGCATAAGAAATGAAACCCATTTGGAGGACTCACAACCCAGGGGTATCTATGTTGCCCACATAGACACATGCTTACACCTCTGAGATAAATTTAGTAAATATATTCTATTTTATTTCAATATTTCTTATTCAGTGAATAGTCAATTTCAAATGGGCAAGTTCAAGTTCAAAAGTCCCTATGGTCTGCTTTCACATATTAGTTATAAAGTGTAGTCCTTTGTAATGGGACAACGAGGAGGAGAGTGGACAGGGTGATGAGAAGCAATAGAGCACCCCAGGCCCTCATGTGTCTTTGGACTTTCTCTGGGCTTTCTCTGGTGTTCTCTTGTGTTCTGGCCTCTGTATAGTCACGAAGCTCATCGTCTCAGAGCCATGCCTAGCAGCTCTCTGCGGCTCTTCATTGCATGTCATCCTGAGTAATGCTGCCTTTATAGCCTCAGTCTCTCGGCTCAGGTGCACCCACTTATGCATGCCCACACCATACTCCAGGTGTCCACCATTAGTCATGGATACTCCAAGCCCACTCTGCATTCAAGGCCACAAGTGATAGCTTCAGAGGCCAACGGCACAAAAGCCCCCCATCACTACCCTACACCTTACAGCCCCATATTATAAACCCAAATACAGGTAGTTAGTTAGTAGATGTAGAGACTGCCTTTCAAATCAGTTGGGAGACAGAGAAATGAAAAAACAAATAAATAAAATCTTAAAAAAAAAAGAGTCTGTTCTAACATAGATGTTCGTACATTACATATTACAAAGAAAATGAAAGTATGTTTAATTTTCAGTATATATCTTTTAATTTTTGCAGGCTAAAATAAAGAAAACAAAGGGAAAAGTGTACATGCAGTATTGCAATAGAAAACATAAATGCCTCTGAGTTTGACTCTTGAGTTTTTCGTTATCTATGTAGAGTTAGAAATATTATCTCCCCATTATATTGTTTAACAAAGTTTAAAACTTTGTACATGCATGTCAATTATTAAAATAAGAGAATAAAGTTTGTACTCTAGTTTCTGAAGATTTCTGACATTCTGTCAATAAGTTTAACATTTATGCAGTAAAACCTAGTTTCTAGCTCAGTCTGATATCATGAATTTGCAACAAAAGAGTTTTTACAACAAGTGAATAGATTGAAGGTGGGTAGCAAGTTTGCCAAAATGACTTAGCTGTGTTCTATGTATTAATTTATTTGCTCATGTAAAAATGTAAATATGTGCTATAAACATAGCCTTGGAATGAGAGTACTTTACATTTTGGAATGCTAGGTGATATTGAATCAATGAATCATTTAAACAAATTAGTGGGGTGTCAAATTAAGCTACTGAAGAATGTCAGATGGCCCTGACCCATCTTTTAAGGTTTGTCAGTAACACAAAAGATGATTTAAGTAAAATAATCATTCCCTTTAAAAAGAAATCTCATCCAATAGAAAAAGTAAACATGAATTCAATGTTTACTGTGTCCAAACAGATTTCTTGGCAAAGAAGAAAAAATAAATAAATGCTTTGATTCATGTACATAACCACAGTGGTAAAAGAGACATATGCTATTATTCAGATGTATTGATAGGACTTTTACATCAAAACATCTCATTCATTAATATTGAATGCTAAAACAGTTAAAGGAGAATTGATTTTTTTCTAAAACAAATTTTGTAAAATGCCAACGGAAATTTATTGTAGTTTCTTAAATCTCAAATCTTAAATCTCCAGCTTACATCAGTGTCACAAATAGATGACAAAAGAAACAGCAATAAAAATATTTCTCAACACAGTAAAATGTACTTCTAAAAGATATACAGTCATGGTATACAAGCAAGTGAAAAACTTTTCTCTTAAAGTGTTTAGACATGATTTTTCCACTAAACTTCTAACTCAAAAAAAATTTTTTTTTCAGATGGTGTGAGTTGTCTATTCTATCAGAAGACAATTCTGGAGAGTACAATAGAGATCTCTCAACTAGGTTTAATGAAATAATTGTGAGGCAAGAGAAAGTACATATTCTTTGATAAGACTTAAACATTCTGGGCCTCTCCGGTGGCGCAGCGGTTAAGCGCTGTGTTGTGGAGCTGTCGGCAGCGGCGACGAGAGTTCGATGCCCAGCCAGGGAGAATCCCACGTGGTGCGGCAGACCTCTCCTGCCTCGCCCACTGCTCCCCTCAGCAGTGTATTTCCGATCTGCCTGTTCTGCTCCCCGCTCTGGCTCTGGTGAATGCTCTCACCGCCCCAATGCCTCTGGCCTGTACCCCAGCTTGTATGTATAAATAAAAAATAAATCTTAAAAAAAAAAAAGACTTAAACATTCTGAAGACTTTAAGAAAAATGTTTGGACAATAAATCTGCATGCCCAAATACTTGTTTTCTTCTTATTAAATAAAGCAATTGAGTTGAAATATATTATTATGTAGGTTTTAACATATTGTATAGCCTTAATTGAGGTATATAAAATTAAATTATATACACCATTTTCACTTATGGGATAAGTAAACATTGTGAAGATATTAAGTATCCAAACTCTACACATTAAAAGAAAACATCAATCAAATGTAAAATGTATTTTTTAGGAGTCTGTAACACTCTCCAAAATGTGTTTTGAATACTACATATCAATTAATTGCTAGATGATTTTAAAGCAGAAGGTGCAGATGAGATATTCCTATAACACTGGAATGGATGAGAGTTCAGAGATAGATCTATGTATACACAGACACATTTATTCGATACAGATGTGTCTACCTAAAGCAATGATATGAGGTACTAAAAGCTGGCTAAATAAATGAGACAAATGAAGCTGAATTTCTAGTTAAAATTATCCCTAGTAGATTAAAAACTTAAATGTTAGCAGTGGAACTGAAGAGTTTTCTCTTTCTTTCTATTTTTCTCAGTAGATGACGTTATATATGAATATGCACATCTTTAATCAGGCACAACCAACCAATTACTACTGTGCTCAGGTCTTGAATTCACCCCAAATTAACAGCAAATTATCATCCATGCCTTCCTCTGTAATTTTCAAACCTTTAGCAGACAACATGGTTTCAAAATAGTTACATCTGACAGATTCACCCAGTGCAATTTTTGCATAGATGACGGGAGTTTGAGATGCTTCTTATGCCACATTCTCCCCATGTTTCTCCCACTAGATTTGATACCTAGTACATTTTAACTTCATTTATATTTATTTCTTGATAGGACATATAATAGTCCTTTATTTATTCTTCATTAAAAAGAAAAACTTAATCGGCCACTTTCACTACATCTCCTACCTAGTGAATTGAGCTGAGAGACAAACTGTATGATTGAATCTTTTTTAAAAAATCATTTATTAAACAGAAAGTACAAAACAGTTCATCTGAAATGTTTTGCAGGTTTACAGATGCCCTACCTCCCAATATTTTAGGTGTTCTGATCGCCATCTTGGTTGAAAACAAAGCGTACACATCAACCTCAGCTGTGGGCTGTTACTCCCCCAACAGCGCAGGAAGGCACCTGTACCCCATATGGAGCACACTGGCTGAGGGGAGCAGCCTTGTGACCAGTCACTGCTCTAGGAACATCCGCATGTCCAGCCTCTGCTATGGGATCACCTGCACGTCCAGACGGTGCTGTGAGAGCACCCCCGTTATTTGATACTGTTGGGGCCTATGACTGAATCTTGATGAGTCATAGCTGAAGTTAGTTGGGACTGACAATCCCACATGAATTCTAAGAAATGGTTCTGTTTGATTGTTAAAGTGCTTTTAATACCAAACTTTTGTATCAGGTGCCTTACTTCAATATACATGCCAAAGAAATTTACTCCTTAAGGACATTTAATAAAATATGACTCAGAAATCTGGAGAACAATAAGTGAAAGCCTAATAAATGAAAAGTAATTTCCTTAGGGAAATTTATTTGTTTTAACATTAGTGATTTTCAGCTTTTATTTGCTCACAAATTCAATTTTAGTAACCTAAAATGTAAGTAAACAGTAAATAAATGTAAAAATATAAATATATAAATGTAAATTAAAAATTAATTAAAATCAAATAAATTAAATAAATAAAAATAAATAAAATGTAAATAAATAAATGTAAAAATGTAAATAAATAGTTGTTGGCAATTTAAAATTCATTGAGTCATTGAGGAATGGTTTTGGACTTAGTTTGCAACAATAAACACTAAGGCATAAGTAAATAAAAAAAAATCACAATTAGTGCAATTCTTTTAACATGCATGGGAAATTTAAGATCCTTAAGAATTAAGCAATTATCAAATATTATGAAAAGAAATAGAACACAACAATTTTTAATCAAAATGGATATACTTCCTAGAACTTATATAGAAAATAAAATACTATATTATTTTTAATTGTTATCAAATAATTATTTTAAATGAGTGCACTGTAAAACTCATCTGATTATCTTAGCACTTAAAACAAATTAAAAAATTCAGAACTCAGTAAAAAGAATTGCAACGCATAAAATATATTGACTATTCAGGATATATTTCTTGTTTGAATCCAAAACTCATTCACAAAGAGTTTTTATTTAAAAACTTTAATCATATTTAGAAATAGTAACTAAAATCTTGTAAAGAAAATATGTTTATCATTAGGTATTTCAAAATGTTGAAAAAGCATCCAATATGTTAGAATCTTAGAATAAGAGATAATGGTTAATCCTAAATTAAGGAGGCTAAAATATTGCAGTAAGAAACTATGTTACTAAGTCATGGATACTTTTTTTTTCTTTTAAAGATTTATTTATTTATGCATACAAGCTGGAGAACAGGCCAGAGGCGTAGGGCAGCGAGAGGGTTCACCAGAGAGAGTGGGGAGCAGAACAAGCAGATTGACAGAAATTCTGTCAATACATTGCTGAGGGGAGCAGCGGGCGAGGCAAGAGAGGTCTGCCCTGCCACATGGGAATCTCCCCAACTGGGCATTGAACTCATATCTCTGCTGTCAATAGCTCCACAGTGCAGTACTTAACTGGTGCGCCACCAGGGAGGCCCAAGTCATGGATACTTTTATCGGATTTCTCTATACTCCGTGTAGATGTGAATAATTTAAATATCTAAAACTCAGTGAGAAGGTAGGCTGACTTTAGACTGTTATAAACAAGCTTCTTGAAAATGAAAAATAAGAAACAATAATAATACCCACATAACATAATATTTTCTTAATATTCTATTAGTACCATGTATTATGTTAATATGTTAATATTGTTTTCATGTTTAATATCATCATTAGTAGTAGCAAAGAATGTTGCTGACCACCTTAAATCAATAAGAAACTATTCATTCTTCCTAAGCATAAAAATACTACAGATTTCCTACCATAAGTGAATGCAAAACATCAAAAACATATTTTTCAAATGATTTCTATATATTTCAATTCAATTATTAAAATGTAAAATCTGGGCCTCCCTGGTGACGCAGCGGTTAAGAGTTGCACTGTGGAGCCGTCAGCAGCGGCGACACGAGTTTTACGCCTGGCTGGGGAGATTCCCACATGGCGCGGCAGACCTCTCCTGCCTCGCCCGCTGCTCCCCTCAGCAGTGTATTTCTGATGATCTGCCTGTTCTGCTACCCACTCTGTCCCTGGTGAACCCTCTCACTGTTTCATGCCTCTGGCCTATACCCCAACTTGTATGCATAAAGAAAAAATCTTTAAAAAATGTAAAATCCACCCCAAATTTTGAATTTAATTTATATTTTATAAGATGAAATTTATACCTCCAATTAACCTTACACAGATCGTAACAAATTAAACCCTGAAATAATATAGTGAGAACAATATTAAGTGCAGCAAAGTGTGTCTTTTGAGCAATTATAGACATGTTTTAATGACTGTAATGAGCATAATAGCTTGCATGCCATGAAGTAACCAATCCACAGTGGATAGTCAGGCAAAACATCTAGAGAAATTGTTGGTGACAAGCACTGAGAAGATGAAAGAGAAACAGAGTATACATGAAAAGACAGAACATTAGCAACCTCTGACTACAGTTTTGAAAATATCCCATGAATGGGAATTTACAGTTCCCATTAGACTCAACTTTTATTTATGTTTAAAATTCATCATAGATTGGCCTCCCTGGTGGCGCAGTGGTTGAGCTCTGCGCTGTGGATCTGTCGGGCAGCTTGTGATGCGAGTTCGACCCCAGCAGGGAAGAATCCCACATGGTGCTGCAGACCTCTCCTGCCTCACCCGCTGCTCCCCTCAGCAGTGTATTTCTGATCTGCCTGCTCTGCTCCCCACTCTGTCTCTGGTGAACCCTCTCGCCGCCCCACGCCTCTGGCCTGTACCCCAGCTTGTATGTATAAATAAATAAATCTTTAAAAAAAAATTCATCATAGATGTATGCTCTTCTACATTTTTCAAAAGTAGCTCAACACTATTGCCATATTTGCTTGACTCCTAGAATTAATGAAATATTTTATTAGATTGTTTTTATTTTGATATTCGATAACATTTTCAATATAAGTTATCAGATCATAAATTTTCTCCAATAATATTGGAAGTGGCTTAACTTTTCTGAGGAATTGAATTATTTTCTTTTTTTTTTTTGGTCATAAAATGTCAGTTTACTCCTGGACCCCGACATATACAAAATGCATAGAATCAAATTCTTTTATGGTTAGAGTATATTTTTGCCTATCCCCAGTATTTTATTTCACCTTCTATTTTCAAAAATAGTAATGTTTCTCATTCTATTTTTTTTTTTATTATTTAGATAGCATTGGTTTATGATACTGTATATGATTTAGGGGAATAGGTTCACAACTTCTCAGATGTATATCAACACATCACACCCATCACCAAAAACATCCACAGTCCTTCATCATACATATTATACCCTCATCCCCTTTTGTTCCTACCCTTACATCCCCTCTAGTAGCCTCTATTAAACAGTCATATTTCTAGGGTTTGTTTTGGTTGAGTTTTGTCAGTTCCTTTGTTTTGATTTTCTGTATTCCACAAATGTGTGAAACCATCTGGTATTTGTCTTTCTCCTTCACACTTATTTCACTTAGGCATTTCTACCTAGGTTGTTGCTATTTTCTTATATTTAAACTACCATAAATGCTTTTTCTATGAAAGTTAAATAGTACTTTTTCTATATATTTAATTTAATAATGATATTTTAAAATAAATCATTTGTTTTTCTTTTGAAAACCTTCAATCTTTCCCATTTCATTTATGTCAATGCTTTCTTATCAGTTACTCAAATTGACAACTTTGCAGTTATGACTTATCCTTCTCTTAAACTTTCTACAAAATCCTACAACTCATATTACTCCCCACTCCAATATAGATCCAGTATAAAAATATGTCCAAAATTTAACACATTCACCTTTACCATCCATGACCACCATCTCCTTTTGCTTGACCCACTGCAAACATCTAATGGATCTCTACTACAATATTTTGCCACTTAGATGTAGTCTCATTATGAAAATCACAATGATCATGTTAAAAACTCCAATGTCTTTCTGCTCAAAATCCTCTGATTTCTTCCCATCTCAATCAAAGTAAATGTCCACATGCTTATAACACACAACTTAAGTGACAGTTCAATATTTGGCCTTCACTGATTCTCAAATAGGCCATTATGTTTCTAGGCTTATACTGAATCCTTTGCTACTCCCTGAACAAAGTATATTTGCCATGTCTTATTCCTTTACATTTCCAGCCCTTTTAAGAAATGGGCATAGAGTTGTCCAAAGTGGTTGTACAATTTTCCTCTCCCATGAGCAGTAGATCAGGGCTTCAGTGCCAAGATATCCTCACCTACATTCATTATGTAGTCTTAACTTCTTAATTTTTGTCATTATAATAGGTGTTTGTGGGTAATTAGTGTGGTTTAATTTGTATTTCCCTAATGATTAATGGTTTTGGTCATCTTTTGTATTTGCTTCACTGATATCTGTACAATGTCTTTGCTAGTGGCTCTTCTAATATTTCAATATTTGAAATTGGTTGGCCTGTATGTTTAGAAAGTTCTTTGTATATAATGGATGTATGATCTGTATCTGATATGTGACTTGCAAATACTTTCATGTTTTCTGTAAAAGACAGCTTTACTTTGATTCAGGCGAGGTACCTTTTTCTGTTTGTTTTCCTCACTGATTGCGCTTGCGGTGAGTTTTTGTGACTAATGGATATTAGATTTGTCATATGATTTTTCTGAGTCAAGCAAAATAACTGTCCATTGCTTGATGTTCATTGTCTTAAAAAGAAACTTTTTTTTCTTTGTTTTGGTTGCATTTTATTTGCTTATTCAGACAAGAGGGAAAATCTGGTCCTTCTTTGCTCTATCTTGCCAAAAGGCATACATATCAGCTAATCTTTTGTAATAACTTTAAGAAACCCTTGTTATTTTTATTTTTAAACACTCAACCTGCCATTAATCTCAGAATATTTCCAAATACCTCACAATGGACTGCAACAGACTAAATGGACAGCACATGTCTACCTTTTCTCCTCCTGCCTTCCATACTACTTTTTCTGAACATTTTAGTTCATTATATGACTGGAAGACATTAAAACTTTTACAATGTTACAGGTTTTCAATTTGTTCTCTCTCTTTGGAGAGAACATATATTTAAATTCTTCATGTAGCCCAGTAACTCTAATTCTTCTGGTTTAGCTCAAATGCCACCTCCTGTTAATGTTCTTCTGAGTCACTTCATTGTCTTACTCCTCTTTCCATAACAGTCATTACAAATATATGAAGCTAATTGCTTTATGATATATATATATATATAGTCACTTAAATGTAGATTAATGTAGATTAATCTACATAGATTGATCTATATAGATTACTCTAAATAGATAATCTACATATAGATTTTAATAAAGATTAAAAACTTAAATGTAAGCAGTGGAACTGAAGAGTTTTCCACTTCTATTATCCTCAGTAAATTAAATTGTATTTGAATATACATGTTTTCAACCAGGCACAACCAACCAATTACTACTGTGCTAAGGTCTTGAATTCACCCCAAATTAACAGAAAATTATCATCCATGCCTTCCTCTGGAATTTGCAAACCTTTAGCAGATACCATAGTTTCAAAATAGTGATAACTGACAGATTCAGCCAGTGAGATTTTTGTATAGATGAGGACAGGAGTTTGTGGTGCTTCTTGTGACATATTCTCCCCATTATCTCCAACTGGATTTTGACTCCTAATACATTTTTTTAAAGATTTATTTATTCATTTATGCATACAAGATCTGGAGTGTAGGCCAGAGGTGTGGGGTGGTGAGAGGATTCACAAGAGACCGAGTGTGGAGCAGAACAGGCAGATCAACTGAAGTACACTGCTGAGGGGAGCAGCAGAAGAGGCAGGAGAGGTCTGCTGCACCATGTGGGAATCTCCCTGGCAGGGGATCGAACTCATGCTGCAGTGGCTGTAGACAGCTCCTTAGGCTGAGACTTAACCCGTTGTGCCACCAGGGAGGCCTGACACCCAATACATCTTAACTTCAATTATATTTCTTTCATGACAGGACATATACTAATCCTTGTATGGATGAAGCTAAGTCAGTATGTTTAGCATATTGCTTTTATACAATTACTTATATTATTTCTATTTCCTCTCTATTTCCTCTGGGATTTACCTTTTGTGAAGATAGGAGTCTTGTCCTTTACATACCTGTAAGCTAAGCATACAGAACTCTGCAGAAAACCTGTGAGGAGGTAAACAGATACTTTGTTAAATAAAGAACATGGAACAAATATTTTAATTTAGAATCATAAGCTGATTACTTTAATATTCGACCTTCAGTCCAGTGAGATGCTTTTAACTCTTCTATTATTTTACTCATAGTGACTAAATTGATCAGCCTCTGAACAACTACACTTCCTAGATGTGTATTCTTTGCATGTAATAGTTAAAATTTTGGCACCTCAGTTTTCCAATATATTATAGGGATTATATATGATATCACCTACTATAGTTGTAAAATTTAGTTGTGATTATATACATAAGACTAGTTTCTAATAAGACATTTGTTCCTAATTTGTCTTCTATTTTAACATAATGTCTACATTGTGTTTGCTTTGTATTAAGAATATTGTGATTATATGGGCAAGTTTCACATAGTCTCTGCACAATAATGCCAATGGGGACAATAAGTAATGGTGTAGAAAAGAGGTATGTAGAAAATAGCTATGTTAGGTCAAATTGTCACATCAGCCTAATCATTTGGCATTAACAAGAAGTGTAGGAAATTGTGTTTGAGTTCCTAAAGTTTGTATGATCCCGTTTATAAACACAAGAATATCTAAATTTAAAGACATAATGATAATTCAATATCGCCTCACTTTCAGAAAAGAGGGAATATGAATTTGCTATAGAACTAACTATAAATAGAGGTATATAACTACCTAGAATGAGGGCAGTAAGTAGAATTGCATTCTAGGATATAAACACAGTAAGTCCCCATTTTCAGCTACAAACATCTATAATAACCCACTTTTTTTTTTTTTTTAATCCACAGCTGTTTTCATTTGGGCATTAGTGACTTTAGCTATAAGAACAGCTGTAGTAAAAAAAAAAAATAGTGTGATATTTTCCATGACACCACAGGCCTTTGGACATTTCATAGATGTTTAAGTACATACTGTCAATGAGCAATGCAGGTTCTGTAGTTACCAGGACAAATCTGGGAAGAAAATAAACTAATATATTTTTTATAAGTTAATTCTTGGGAATTCATATAAGATATTTACTTTACATTTCATTATTCCAGAAGCAAATACCTGGCTACAAGCAGAACAATTAATTATTCATTTATATTTTTTTAAGTTATTTAATTTACTTTAGAGTTTGGATTAAATGTCATAGTGCTTGGTCTGATGCTTCATGCATCAAAAATATTCACTGACTGAATGAATATGATTAAGTGCAATCATACTACATAGAATGTTTCACTTAACAGAGGGAACTATTTCTAAAATGTAATTTCTATAATGATTAATTTAGTTATGTTTTCAGCAATTTTTTGTAGTTATATACTTTAGCTTTATTTTGCTTTTATCTTTTTTTAATTTTAATTTAGCTAATGCCTCTCAATCAAATAATAATTTTAGGTACACAATAACAATTTGCATTTTAGGGCCTCCTAGCGGCCTAGGAGTTAAGTCCCAGCACTACCACCATGATAGTCTGAGTTGTCTCCCTGTCTAGAGACCTAACTCACATATGGCCCAGTAGACCTTGCCTATCTCACCCATTGCTCCCCTCAGCAGTGTATTACAGTCAATCCTGTTCTGCTCCCTACTCTGTCTCTGGTGAATACTCTCACCCCCCATACCTCTGGCCTACACCCCAGTTCTCCTACTCATAGATACATAAACCTTTAAAAATATATTTTATTTTATTTTATTATTAATATCTTTTACATTATTGTGTATTCCCCGTAAGTTTCCCACCACCAATTCACCCGTGAACCATCACCGTAGTCCCTTGTGTTCTTTTCTCTCCTGTTTTGAACCCTTAAGGGTCTAAAAATTATATTTTAAAGGAAAGTTATATAAAATATATTTAAGGCAAAAAAAATAACAAATTTAAAGTCCCTTAGGTATTCTATACTTGCATTTTTATTTATAGCTTTTAGCATCAAGGGATTCATATGTGCCACTCTTTATAAATAAGACTCTTTCATATGGTTAAGATAAATACTCCCTGTATCACTCAATCACTCCGAAGTATTAATGTTAATATTCAATATTAACTTAAGTGGTTTATATATACATATATACACACATATATGTTTATATCTGGTTTTTGAAATAAATACCACTTTTATTACTTTTTAATCTTATTTGTATTTTCTCTACAAATATAACATTTACTAATTGGAGCAGATGAAACACTTTAAAGTGCTCAAGACAGAGGGATGTTTAGCATGTTGCTCGGAGAACACGTTCACATCCTCCATAATAATGGCAGTAATTATGTGCTTCCTGGTGCAAGGCATTAGAAACACTGCTAGTTATGTCTCAGCATGCACAGAATTAACTCATGCAATCTTGATCATCTATTTCAAGCAGCTCATCTGCCAAGATGACCTATACTGTAATCAAACTAAATTGTATACTTTTGCTACATTTGCATTTTATTTCCAATTTTCATACACACACTATTTATTCGTTCTCTGAAATAGCCTTGCTGTAAGTAAGATTCAGTGAATGGATTTTCTCCCCTCAATTTTCAGTTCAATAAAAAGCATAAAATTTCTGAAAGTTAAAAGTCCTGGTATATTAATATAGTTAATTATTTTATATTTCAATGAAATGTATCCTTATAATCTATACTTCCTAGAGTAAAGACAGAGTCATCTAAATTGCTCTCCTAGCACTTACATTGTTTAAGGAAACTACTACATTTTTGCGAATTAAAGTCAAGTCCTCAAATTCTTTCAATACATTGCAGCGCTAGTACTCATTTTAAAAATTTTAAATATTATGTGCTCTTTCAATTTATGGTAAGGCTTTGTCTTGGATTCTCATTTTATTTATGAAAAAAGCCATATCCTCACTACCAAACTGCCCTTATTTGTAGGATGAACATAATATCCACCACTCTGTATAGTTAAATATCATAATTTGATAAATGAATTTGCAGTACATATCTCAGTGCCTAATAATATGTAAGTCATCAATAAATAGCCTATAATTACACATTTTTTTCCTTTTTTGTCATTGTTAAGAAATACTATTGTAGGGTAAATGAAGGTATGATCATGATTTTCCACCCTACTGCCATTACCGTCAATGATAGACCCCTGCTGGCCTACACGCGTGCCTGATGTGGGCACCTGGAGTGGGGTATGGGTGTGTGCGAGTGAGCACACCTGGGCCAGAGACTGGACTTATAAGCAGGAGCAGCAGCAGCAGAAGTATAGAACAGAGCGTGGTGGCAGACAGACACGCGGTCGGGTACAGCAGAAAGACCATGAGAGGACACCAGAGAGACCAGAAAGAGTACAGATTCACCAGGGGCTGGGAGGCCTGCCAGCCTCCTGGCCTCCCAGCCCCCCTTGCCTAGCCTGTATCTTTACAAAAGATCATCAAAAGCCTGAAAAAGCCACCAATGGCTCCAGGACTCCTACTTGACCTGTCCGTATTCCCGAATCGCAGAGAAACTGCACTGTGCCTTCCTTCCGCTACAATTACATATATTTCTTTTCTCCAACTATTATGGGTGAGTGGATTTTAAATAGCCAACTGCTTTTACAAGTTTGTGCGTATGAGTGTGCATGTGTGAACATTACATGTATACATGGAGTTCATAATAAAAACTTGCCATTTTTTCACATTTTTTATATTTCTTTATGACTGAGATGCATAGCCGTTTAATTTGTGAAAAGTTTTGGCTTTCATTATTCAAATAAGCCTCTTTACTGTGTCTGATTTTAATCACCCTACAGAGCATTCCAGGTTGTTTTTATTAAGAAGGTAAAAATCTTTCTTTTAAATAATTCCTGGTATTAGGTCCTCCTTGAGGTGAAATGTAAATAATATGCCCATACCACAGTATTGTTTGTATGTTTTACCCTAAGCATGTTAATTGCAGAGACTCTGTTGCTTGTTTCAATATCTGATCTCCTTTCTAGTGTTAAAATATCTGTTTTATAGCTGATCCTGAAATAATAGCTACATTTCCTAGTCTTCTTTGCAGTTGGTGAGATAGGGGTACTAATTTCTGTTTATTGACATGTAAATTATGTGTTATGTATCAGCTACTAGAACATATCATAAAAAGTCATTTTTTTCTTCTATTTCCTCCCACCCATTGCTGAGAATGAAAAATTGATGAATGGAGATTTATTTACCATGATGGACTTTAAACTGTTATGTTTTGGAGATGAGAGAGAAAGAAAAGGAGCAAAAGGAGAAAAACTACAAAATTCTTCTACTGTTTCTGTAGAACAATATATATATACTCCACTTGTAATTTGACTTTTCTTTTTCCCACTCAATTTAAGGTTTCTTCTTACTTCACTAATTCTATTTGAGCTCACTAAGCATGCCATACATATTAGGAGATATCTTTGTTTATCTTTCATTTGTATTCCCTAAGCATTGCCAGTACCTGTTTAAAATTTCAGTTACACAGTATCTATTTTACCATTGGGTAAGGAAGTTCTAAAATTTGTTTCTGTGAGAAATATTTCTTTTTTTTTTTTTAAGATTTATTTATTTATACATACAAGCTGGGGTACAGGCCAGAGGTGTGGGGCGGCAAGAGGATTCACCAGAGACAGAGTGGGGAGCAGAACAGGCAGATCAGAAATACACTGCTGAGGCAAGGCAGGAGAGGTCTGCCGCGCCATGTGGGATTCTCCCTGGCTGGGCGTCGAACTCCCATCGCTGCTGCCGACAGCTCCACAGCGCAGCGCTCAACTGCTGCGCCACCAGGGAGGTCATGTGATAAATATTTCATAAAAGAGTATAACTACCTTTTTTCTGTAAGCTTTAAGAAAACACTGTTTTAAATCAATGTTGAAAAACTGAAAGCATCCATTTCCTATCATAATCTGATAATTTATTGATATATCACTACTGATCATTAATGGTAGAAAACTAAATTTTACCCTTGTCATAGTCTCTGAAGACATCGTTGTTTATCTTGTATTATTAATTTATATTTATTTGCAGTTTTCAAAAATGTTTTATTTTTTAATATTTTTTACATCACTTTTTTTACATCTTTTTTTTTTTTTTTTTTTTTACAATGGTTGCTTTCTCCTCTCGGGTGTAATCCCCGTAAAATTACCACCACCAATTTACTAGTGAGCCATCACCATATTCCCCATATTCCCTTGTGCTCTTTTCTCCTGTGTTTTGATGCCTCTCCCTCCCCGCCGTGCAGAATTTCTCCAATTTATAATTGCCTGTTAATTTTGTTTTTTGTTTATTTTTAAAGATTTATTTACTTATGCATACAAGCTGGGGTGTAGGCCAGAGGTGTGGGGTGGTGAGAGGATTCACCAGAGACAGAATGGGGAGCAGAACAGGCAGATCAGCTGAAGTACACTGCTGAGGGGAACAGCGGGCGACACAGGAGAGGTCTGCTGCACCATGTGGGAATCTCCCTGGCCAGGTATCCAACTCGTACTGCAGTGGCTCCGGATAGCTTCATAGTGCTGCGCTTAACCTGTTGCACCACCAGGGAAGCTCTAATTTTGTTTTTATTTATTGATTATTATTATTATTATCATCATCATCATCATCAAAATTATTTTGAACATATTATTTGGTTGTATATGTTGGGTTGTGGAAATGTAGAAACTTTGATTACCTGGCACAGTTCTCAGCCACAGAAAAAGGAAAACTTATTTATTTTTTATACTTAATATTTTGTATTCAGCTATTTCATAGTGTAACTAAGGAGGAGATTAGCAGTCAATTAAAAATTGAAATGAGAAATTGAAGTCATAGTAATTTCAACAATTTGTTTCCTTGCCATGGGGTTTGAATCCCCAAATATATCTTTGTGGTAGATGTCCTGTAGTGTGCCCCAATGGTTTCTTTCAAGTACTTTGATTCTTTATTTTTTTAAGATTTATTTATTTATGCTTACAAGAGTTAGGGTACAGGCCAGGGATGGCGGTAGTGTGAGAGGATTCACCGGAGACAGAGTGAAGAGCAAAACAGGCAGACCTACTGAAGTACACTCCTAAGTGGAGCAGTGGGAGAGGCAGGAGAGGTCTGAAGTGCCATGAGGGTTAGTTCCCTGGCCAACGATCGAACTCCTGCTGCAGCAGCTGTGGATAGCTTCATATTGCTGAGACTTAAGCCCTTATCCCACCAGAGAGGACCCTCAAGTACTTTGATTCTTATATCCAGATCTTCAATCAATTCTTGCAGTCTTGATCACTTTTTAAATTTTTATTTATTTTTTTAATTGAGGGGATATAATTATTTTCCATCTTTTTTTTTAACAATAAAGATTTTCTCCACTAGGTCAATTTTTGTTAATGGAATTAAGCACAGATCTTATTTTATTTGCTTGTGGCTATTGATGCTTCCTACCCCCACTTATTAAAGGGGCTATCTTTCTCCATTGTATGGCAGTAGCTCCATTGTGAACAAGTAACTGTCCATGTTTGTGTGGGTTTATTTTTTGGCTTTCTATTCTATTCCATTGGTCTGTGTTTCTGTTTTTGTTTTTGTGTTTTTTTTTCCCCCCAGTATCATACTGTTTTCATTAGTGTTGCTGTGTAATATAGTTTGAAGCCAGGCCTCCCTGGCGGCACAGTGGTTAAGTGCTGCACTGTGGAGCTGTCAGTAGCGGAGACTTGAGTTCTATGCCAAGCCAGGGAGATTCCCACATGGCACAGCAGACCTCTCCTGCCTTGCCAGCTGCTCCCCTCAGCAGTGTGTTTCTGTAAGTCTGCCTGTTCTGCTCCCCACTCTGTCTCTGGTGAACCCTCTCACCACCCCATGCCTCTGGCCTGAACCCCAGCTAGTATGCATAAATAAATAAATCTTAATATATATATACAGTTTGAAACCAAGGATTATGGTGTCTCTATTTTTCTTTTTTTCTCTCAAGATTGCTTTAGCTGTTTCATATAGATAAGAAAAGTTTATTCTATTTCCTTGAAAAAGGCCACTGGTATTTTGATACGTATTTCATTGAGTTTGTAAATTGTTTTAGGTAATATGGCCATTTTAATGATGCCAAATTTCCCAATCCATGAGTATAGCTTATCAAAAGATGATTTCAACAGATACTGAAAAAGGATTCTAAGAGATTCACTATCCATTTATGATGAAAACACTCAATTAAATGGAAATAAGTTGAACTTATCTAAACATTATAAAAGGCAAAGACCAACCAACTCATATTAAATAGTGAAAAACTTGAACTCTTCCTGCAATCCATTTTCAGTAGTTTCTAGGTACTTTTATATTTGTCCCAGGATTCTTATATTTGCAGATGACATGATAATATATATTTGCAGATGACATGATAATAAACATGGGTAATCCTAAAGAATCCACTACAAAAAAAAAAAGATGATTAGATACAAAAAAGAGACAATTAGATACTATGGCAGGTTATAAAATCAATTTATAAGACTCATTTGCATTCTTGTATGAACATAACAAACTAGAAGAAAAAAAATTAAGGATACTATTTCCTATTCCATGAAAAATATTTAAATATCTATTTTAGAGTTAACATAGGAAAATATTTTTTCTTAGTCTCCATCAGTTATCCAAGGCAGTTTGAAATGCATAATAAAAATGGGAAAGATGGCCATGCACAACTGAGTGTTATAAGCAAGTTTGAAATTAAGTAAACTTAACTTTTTTTTGGTTTTGTTATAATTATTTAATATAGGAGATTTGGGACTTGTACAATGAAAACTCAAGACATTGTTAAAGTAAGTGGGAGAAGACATGAAGAGATAGAAAATTATTCCCTCCTCGTGGATTGGAAGAATTTGCATTGATAGAATGGCCATATCCAAAGCAACACTTAAATTCAATATAATCTCTCTCAATGTTTCAATGACATTCCTCAAAGAAATAGAACAAATATTACTGAAGTTTCAATGGAGCTAGGAAAGACCTCAGATAGTCAAAGCAATCTTGACAAGAAAGGGAATGATTACAGGCATTACACACACAGACTTCAAACTATGCTAAAAAACTAGAGTAATCAAAAAATATGGTATTGGAATAAAAAGACACAGATTAATGGAATAGAATTGAGGGCTCAGACAAAACACACAGTTATATTAATAGTTAATTTATGACATAGGAGCCATGAGTATACATTGGAAAAGACTTTGACATGATTTATTTTTAATTAGATGTTATCTGTTATAACTCAATTTATTAATGCATCGACTTTTATGGATGAAAATTATCTCCAAATGAGCAGTTTACAAATCTGAAATCTGGGACTCCTTGGTGGCACAACCAAGTTAAGTGCAGCGCTTTGGAGCTGCTGCTGCGTGAGTTTGATGCTGGTAGGGGAGATTCCCACATGGAGCAGCAGACCTCTACTGCCTCGCCTGCTGCTCCCCTCAGCAGTGTATTTCCATGGATCTGCCTGTTCTGTTCCCCTCTCTGTCTCTGGTAACCCCTCTCACCGCCCCACACCTCTGGCCTGCACCCTAGCTTGTATGGAAAAATAAATCTTAAAAAAAAATCTGAAATCCTCTTCACCATAATATGCTGTAAATATAGTTTGCAATAATTGAAAATTGTTCTTAGGTAAAAAATGACATTTAATTCCTACTTATAACCTCACAGATATTTGTGAGTGTTTCACACTTCATAAAACTAATTTGTTTCTGTAATGTATATAATTCATTTTTGTGATGTATATGGAATTATATTTCTAACAGCTAATTATAACAGCTGACATTAAATTTGATTATGTATATTTAAATTTATATTTAAATTTCTGATTACATTTAAATTTTACTAAATGAGTTCCTTTAACAATATTTAATTTTCATCATGAAATTCAAGAATTTTTTTAAAAATTGCCAAAGAAATTCCTTAATGTTTTCCAATGTAGCATGCTCAGTGACACAGAAAAGACCGAAATTAGAAATTTACATCAGTTTTTAATTCACCTACTACATGATGCTGGGGAAAGCATTCAACCTCACTGATATTTCATCTGTAAAATTAGACTGGTAGATAGATGGCTGCGAAGAGCTGTAAATAAATATAAGTAGATATTAGGAATTGAATTCTGACCTTTACTCCATGAAGATATAAAAAAGTCTAATTGATATTATTTAGCATAATAAAGCAACTCTGAAGCAAGCAGTTAATAAAAGTATTATGACTCATGAATACTTTGTGAGCCTTTGAAACTCATTAATCTGACACAAAGCTGATGAATTAAATAAAAACTGCATTGATTAAAAACAGATCATAAAGATCAAGCTGAATTCAATATGACAGAACATAAATTCCCAAAATTTCAAGAACAGTGCAATCCATAACCCATATCTATACTCATGCTGATTACTATAAATATAATTTGATGCTTCTTATACTTAGCATAGTAATTAAATGTATAAAATAGATGGTACCGTTAGCAATAAACAGCCACATTGTGGGACAATGAATTGTAATCCTTTGTCCCCCAAAACAAATAAGAAAATAAATATGTTACTTTGGGACCACACACCTCAAGGGGAGTTTCACTGCCAGCATGTTGGGAACCAGCTGAGAAAGAGAGGTCTGAGCCAAGATGATTCTAAATAAAATGGCACAACAACACTTCCACACCTTAACTTCTTCCCACTCATCTCCGGTATTAGTGATGTCTGTGAAGAATCTTGAAGATGAATTTGGTAGTTTTCAGTGAGTTTCAAAAACATGTATAGGTGGGCCTCCCCGGTGGCACAGCGGTTAAGCTCTGCGTTGTGGAGCTGTTGGCAGCGGCGACGCGAGTTCGAGACCGGGGAGAATCACATGGCGCGGCAGACCTCTCCTCCCTCGCCCACTGTTCCCCTCAGCAGTGTATTTCTGATCTGCCTGTTGTGCTCCCCACTCTGTATCTGGTGAACCCTCTAGCCGTCCCACGCCTCTGGCCTGTACCCCAACTTGTATGTATAAATAAAAAAATAAATAAAACTTTAAAACAGACAAACAAACAAACAAAAAACATGTATAGGGCGTCCCTGGTGGCACAGTGGTTAAGCGCTGCGTTGTGGAGCTGTCCGCAGTGGTGACGCAAGTTTGACAGCTGGCCAGGGAGATTCCCACATGGCAAGGCAGACCTCTCCTGCCTGGCCTGCTGCTCCCCTCAGCAGTGTATTTCCATAGCTCTGCCTGCTCCGCTCCCCTCTCTGTCTCTGGGTGAATCCTCTCACCACCACATGCCTCTGGCCTGTACCCCAGCTTGTATGCATAAATAAAAATAATCTTAAAAAACAAAACAAAACATGAATATATTTTCCAGAGAGAAAATGGTCACAGATTTAGTGGATTAGTGACTTCAAGATTTTACTTACTATTATTTGTTATTATCGGAATGCAGTATTCTATGGTAAACATAAAACAAAAACACGGGCTGTAGTTGTAGGAAAGTGACAACAATTAGAAAAGGGACAGGAGACCATGAGTGCATCATTCCCTTGTATATTTTTTTTCCAAAAATTTTCAGTAACATGTTTTCTCAGCCTGAAAATGGAAAAATACCTAACTCTGTTTTCCTATCATACTTCGCTTGATCTCATCATTTTGGGAGGGATAGATTTCAGTCATAAAATGCTATTTATGAATAAAGTGAGGAAGATTACACCTGGATTGGGAAAATTGCCTCATGACTTGAGCTTTTGTCATGAATATTCAGACAGAATTTCTCTATTGCCACCCTCAGAGATGGAAACTTAGGCTAGGGGCATTAAAAAATTAAAAACCAAAATCAACAGGCAACTAGTAACCAGAGACACTCTGCAGGGGAGGAGAGTGAGGGATCAAAACAGGGGAGGGAAGAACACAAGGGACTATGGTGATGGTGCACAGGTGAATTGATGATGGGGATTTTATGGGGACAACACCAGAAAGGAGAAAGCATGTATTGTACAAAACAGAAGAATGATGTAAAATATATATAACATTAAAAAAAGAAAAAGTCTCAACACTATCAATCTATCACAAGCCACTGAGGCATGAGTTCAATCCCTGGCCAGAGAGCTAACCCACATGGCGCAGCAGACCTCTCCTGCCTCGCTCACTGCTCCCCTCAGCAGTTTATTTCACTACATCAACCTGTTCTGCTCCCCATTCTGTCTCTGGTAAATCCTCTGACCTACACCCCAGTTCTTGTGTGCATAAATAAATAAAAATAAACTTTAAAAGTTTTTGACTTTAATTCTAGACATCTAAAGGATTATAAATTCACTAACCAAATTAAGAATGTCATTTAAGAGTATTCTTTAAATAAATGAATGCTATTAAAAAAAAACTATCACTGCAGCATGAAATCTACCAAAACAAAATGCTATTCTATGTTAAATTCCATATGAGAAAGTTATGAAGCACAGTTTGGACAGCAGTTATACCAACCTTAAGACACTCATATCTTTACATCATATTTTTTACTTGTATTTATTGAATTTCTTTTATTTATTTCTTTTTTAAGATTTATTTATTTATATATACAAGCTGGGGTACAGACCAGAGGCGTGGGGCGACAAGAGGGTTCACCAGAGACAGAGTGGGGAGCACAACAGGCAGATCAGAAATACACTGCTGAGGGGAGCAGTGGGCGAGGCAGGAGAGGTCTGCCGTGCCATGTGGGATTCTCCCTGGCTGGGCATCGAACTCGCAGTGTGCACTGCTGACAGCTCCACAGCGCAGCGCTCAACTGCTGCGCCACCAGGGAGGCCCATATTTATTGAATTTCTATATATTTTTCCTCCATAGAAATTTTCTTGCTTTATATTTAGAATAGCATACTTGTGCAATTAATCAAAATGCTCTCTCTAAATACCATAAACATATAACTTACTGACATGGAAATTTCAATAAATAAAAAGAAAAATGTTCTGAAATTACAATCACCGTATTGATATATTTCAGTTTTTAAGTCACCTTAAATTCAGAACTAACACAATTCCTATGTTATAATAATCCACTTGTTAAGAAAAAAATCAGCATAAACTTGATTTCAGCAAAACAATTATTTTGGTTGATATTAATTTCACACCCATAAGATTTCTTTCAAAAACATTAAAATTCAATGTCTTTTTAGTTAAGAAATTAATGATAAAATAAGTCTAATAAATTACTTAACATAGACCATAAACCCACTAAACTCTAATCCCTATTTATTCAATAATAGAAAGAGATACAGGATTCTGTATTGCATAGAAGTGGATTCAAAACTCAAACCCTCTCTGACTTTTTACCTCCTTACTAGTAAAGTAGGATATAATGATTAGCCTTTAGGTGTTTTGACAATGAGAGATAAAAAGATCAGTCATCTAGCCCAGAACTGATGCTTGAGGACACCAAATAGCTATTAACACACGTTCCTTTAATTACTTTGGCCTAACTTCTTGAACAGGCTGCTAAAGCAGAAGAGGATGTGTTTACATGCAAGCGTGTACTTTCTACACCTCTAGAGGTTCTAGACACAGGTAATTGTTAGCTACTGATAACTGAGTCCAAAATTTACTCCCAAGAGCACTTTGGTTGTTACTATTTCCCCAACATACAGAGGAAGTCTTTACTTCCTCTGAACAAGAATGAAGCTACCCTGCCATGAAAAGGGAAGATTCCATGTTTGTGGGGGGGGGGGGGGGGGGAGCATGTGAAGGAAGGAGAAAATCTCAATTATACTAGTAACTGGGTAATTTTCACAAAAATGTCTGCATTTCTTACAGTTCAATACTTCTCCATCTCCTATTTAAAATTCATAAACTGGGCCCCCTGGTTTAAGTTGTAGCACGCTTTCCGCAGCCACTGCCATACAAATTCGATCCCCGGCCAGGGAGCTTCCCACATGGCACAGCAGACCTTTCCTGCCTAGTCCACTGCTCCCTTCTGCACTGTACTTCAGTAGATCTGCCTGTTCTGCTCCCCACTCTGTCTCTGGTGAAGCATCTCCCCCTCCCCCACACTTCTGACCTGCACCCCAGCTCTTGTATGCATAAATAAATAAATCTTAAAAAAAATAAAATTTGTAAACTGACAAAACCCTCAGTTTTTAACCTTAACCAAGAGGTTGCATTTTTGTACACTTAAGAAGAAAAACAATACATTTTCCTTGATGTTTATGACACGAACTTGAAGAAAGCCTACATTTAACTACTGACTCAACTTTCCTTACCTGTCTGAGGCAGGCAAAATCACAACCTCTGAAATCCCAAATTCTTTATAGATAAATTTGGGATAATTACGTCTCCCTAACAGCAATGTGATTTGTCAAAATTAGGTAGTTTTGCCATGATTTCTACCTATAGTAATGAAAAATACCTTACAAAACATTTTCATATATTTCAAAGTATTTTCATATATATAATATATAGTATATATATTATATATATATATATATATATATATATATATATGTGATGACACACACACACACACATGGCCATGGGAATTATTGTTTTAATATGGGCAAAATCTGCAAAGTCTGAGTTAAGAAACTAAAAACCACTGAAATAATTCAAGGTTATGGCAAAGGAACTACTGGGTCCTAATTTTGACCTCATGGTGTTATTGTGAGATCATAAGTAAGTCATTCAACCTTTCTTTTTTCTCACAGATAATGGATACTCATTTTGATTTTACCATTTACAAAATGCCTCATACCTGGTAAAATAATGTTTATTAATATTTATTTCTTTGTATTAAATGTAAAGTACTGAATTCAAAAATATTAAATTTACTTGTCAATATTTCCCATTAAAATAATATTAAATAATCATTTTAAGTTTATAAGGGTTTATTTCTTCTAAATATTTTTCCTAGTATTATTATGGAAGAATATCACAAGTTATAAGCAATTCCAATGAAATTAAACTAGTTTAAAACACAATATAACCTTTCCATGCAAATATACAAGCTAAACTTTAGTTAACTTAAGTATTTTTATTATCTCTAAAAATAAGTATAGAACATTTTCAGTCTTGCCTTCCTAATGTAATACATACAGCAGTTGCTACCAGGTAATTAATGTGAAGCTATTCTATTTAGGGTATCAAAAAAGAAACACACGTTTGACAGCTTGCGTATTCCAGTTCAGCTACTAATTAAAAAAAAAAAAAAAAAAAAAGGAGAGCTCAGCATTTCCTTGAGAACAAATGTCACTGTAATATCTACACAAATTGGAAGATATATGTAGTCATTTGTAGTATCAAAAATAAAATTCAAGGTGACATATGCACTCTACTCACCATGACAGGGGTAGAGAGGAAGGAAAGGCACTATACCTAGTATAGGAATCTGCACTTTCACACCTAGCATAGGCCACATGCACACACTGTGTGATTAAAAATCTATTCTTTGAACTGTGTTCTGCCCCAGTAATACCTGAAGAAGTGTTGAACATCGACACCATCAGGAGAACAAAGATGTTTCCCAGGCCCAGGAAAACAGGGTGTGCCTGGTTCAAGATGATGAAGAAGGAGACAAGAGACTCTGGGGACATGACAGAGATGAGGGCATCAACTGTGACGGGCTGTGGTAGGAGACTCACTCATGATTAACTGTCTTTGTTTTGTTCACTGGAAAAATTCCAGCTTGGGATGAACTGTTAGAGCAGGGGTTTAGGGTAAAATACCCCATTCTCTCAGATAGTGAGCTTTCTGATATTTAAGTATGTTTTATAGATACAATTCCTGTCTGTCCAGGCAGCACAGGCTGGCATTTTCTGGTGACAATTGTTATCTATTTTTTTTTTAAGATTTATTTATTTATACATACAAGCTGGGGTACAGGCCAGAGGCGTGGGGGTGGTGAGAGGGTTCACCAGAGACAGAGTGGGGAGCAGAACAGGCAGATCAGAAATACACTGCTGAGGGGAGCAGCGGGCGAGGCAGGAGAGGTCTGCCGCACCATGTGGGATTCTCCCCAGCTGGGCGTCGAACTCGCATCATGTGATGCCGACAGCTCCACAGCGCAGCGTTCAACCGCTGCGCCACCAGGGAGGCCCCATCTATTTCTTAAGGATTAAGATTTCAAGATTTCATGATATAAGAGTTATTCTTTTTTTTTTTTAATATTTATTTATGTATGCATACAAGCTGCGTAAAGGCCAGAGGTGTGGGGTACTGAGAGGATTCACCAGAGACAGAGTGGGAAGCAGATCAGGCAGATCCACTGAAGTAAACCGCTGAGGGTAGTAGAGGGGAGGCAGAAGAGGTCTGCCGCACCATGTGAGACTCTCCCTGGCTCGGTATCGAACTTGTGCTGCCTTGGCTCTGGATAGCTTCATAGTGTTTCACTTAACCCATTCTGCCACCAGGGAGGCCCGATATAAGAGTTATTCTTGAGACAGAGTTTGATATAAGGAAAAGACAATAGACACTAATACCAAGTCCTCATAGTAATTTTGCGTCTAGCAGCTTTAATATATAGAAACTGTTATTTTACCTACCTGGACATGAATTTCTTAATCTTTACATGAAGGGATTTAGGATAAATAGTTTGCAATATCCCCTAAAATTTTCCCATACAGCAAACCTCCCCCAAAAAACAACCAACAAACAATAACAAAATCCCTCCCCCCCCAAAAAAAAAACTCACTAAAATGAAAAAAGACTTTCTGAATGGGAGAAGATATTTGCATATTACTATTATTGAACTTTACAGAATAATGTAGTATTTCAACAAATGTGCCAATGAATAAAATTACAACCAACTGAAAAACTGTAAATCCTCAAATATGTAGAGTTATTCACTCTAATTTTCTCAAGAAATATCTGCTGCTTAAATATAATTTTACAATAGTCCTATGCCAAGTAATATGATAAGTATTACAGCATACACGGGGAGTAAGATCGAGCTGGATTTGAAATTTGGATCTGCTGTTTACTAATGGGGTGCTTTTAGTCAATTTGGGCATCAGCTTCCTCAAGTATACAAGGAAATAAAGCCACTTACTTGTTTGTGATGAGGTTTAAACAGCACCACACTCACTCATTCACATACACACACACACACACACACACACAATTTATGATGCATAATTTGAAATAGAAATGAAACAATTTGAAATAAAATTCATATACATAAATATTGATAAATGAAAAATATTGGCATTGCTGTTCTTAATAGTTAGTTCAAGCTTTATTGTTACAGAATGAATATACTATAATTTTGTAAAATAAAACTCAAATTAATGTGAAGAAAATATTGGCAGACTTATAAAAACATAAATGTTTTACTTTGCCTAAAGTAATATTAATTATTAATGTATTTTGCTCTCATTTCAAGAAAGGAAAAAGACAATTCTGAACAGCAGCAATATAATATATATAAATATATATTGTAAATATATATAATTATATATATACACACAAACATATGAATATGAATACATTTTTTTTCAATCAAAGATCACTACATTTCAAAATGTCCAAACAGCAGCTCTGAATTAATTGTAGGAAGTTTGTTATTATAACTTAGGAATATCTTCTTAATTTATCTAAAGTCTTCAGCTTGTAAATTTTCCACTGTAATATCTGAAGCTAAAAATAAGTGAATAATGCACAAAGAAGTGATTTTAATTGCAATGCTTTGACTTTAATATCTTCAGACATAGAGTTTAATAACTGCAAGCACCGGAGGAGTCTATCAAAATGTCAATGAAATGCCTGTTAAAGCAGAAATAAACAAAGCACAGATATCATAGCATGTGTAGACTAATTCTGATAAGTGGTAATAAAATTTAACTGGATGCATTTGTATTGACTTTTATCTAAAAATCTCAGTGACTTTTTGAAATGTTAATTTAGTGCCAGGCCATTATTTTAGAATGACTTTGAAAGAATCAGGGTATCTTCTCTTAAAGAGTAGCACAGTGGAAACAAAATCTTTTAATACATCAGCCATGTTGGCTGGAAAAAAATAAAGGCTGGAAAAATTGTCAACTGAATGATTCAGAGGGGAGAAGAAGGGGGAGGGATAAGAACAAAGGGGCAAGGAAGCGCAATGGACTATGTATGGGCTATGGGTTATTTGGGATGGGTGTGCTACAGTGACATTACCTGATGGGGTTTACCTAATATTACCTCAAATAAAAATAAATAATGAACAACTAGTAAAGTGTTAAAAAAAGATTTTTCCATAAGATTTATAAACTGATTCTTGAAATGTTCACTAATCTACTTAGAAAGTTGATATTGATTTTTGTTATCAATAATTACAGCTATTGATATGATTGATAAGTTGTGTCTCATGTGAGATATGAATCTGAGGACTCAACTACTTTGAATCACTTTTAAGCAAGTGTACGACTTTCACATTAAAAAAAATGCAGCGATTTGTTTCAAAGAGACTGTGATACAGAATATGTTCTAGCATTTCTTTTTTTTCTATAACTCTTTTTCTCACTCCAAATGCAATCTTTAGGAGTTCTTCATCATACTAATTAAATCACCTCCCAACCCACCTTTTTCTGTGCACATTTCCCAGACTGACCTTGTTCTGTACAGCTAGATGTTGAAATGGAGAAGATATATTGATAGTATAAGTAATGAAAGAATGACCTTGGTTATTTATCATATATTTTCATTAATGTAAGTAACTGGACAAATATCTTAACTTCCACTATGAGAAATAAAGAACTTGGATTAAATTTTATCTGACTCTATCCTAGTAGCTGATATTTAATAAAGCGGTCATTAATGTGCATAAATATGCAAATGCATGCCAGACTCAAAAAGCATTCAAGAAAAAAAGATGTATGATTTACAGACAGCATAAAATATTATTTTGACAAATTTTGAACAGTACGGAGTTTTTCTTTTTTATGGAAACAACATTTTTTTTTAATATTCTAAAGTAACACCTACCCAATTTCTTTGCAGATATCATTCAATTTACATGCTTTGCTACTGTGAGATCTGGGCTTAGTAATGTCAAGAAAAAAGTGTTTTCTTATTTATCCTACGTGCCTAGTGTGGGATAATAGGGGTCTTTGCTTACTACTATATCTCATTAAACCAGACTGTTTAAAGTCTACATTTTCACACACATAATTCACAACCACTGTAGTATAAAATGAAAGAACCAGAATATTAGTCATCATAAATAAAAGACCAGGTTCCAGAGTGACACATAATTCCTTACTCAAGCACTGTTCACCAGAAATAATCACACGACTAATACAAACTCACTGGATAGGAAAGGATATTCTTAATATACAATAGTGACTAAAATTGGCAAGTTTGTTCCCTATGTAAAATATATTCATTTGTGCATGAATCTAGTCATCTTTCTTTACACTGTGCATTGATTATATATATAATATACATACAGTATATATAATATAATATATAATATATAACATATTTTATATATATATATATGTAATTTTAATAATTGACAACTTTGTATTCTCCAAACCTGGACTCAATCAACACTTTTCAGATTGAGACATTAAACTGCATTGCAGAAATCATTGAACAAAAGAAAGTTTTCAATAGAAAGCTGGTGTCTTATTTTAGAAATACCAGAACTAGCCAAAGGAGTAAGGACCCTGGAGAACTAAAAATCACAATCTGTATCTTTAGAATTTCATGCCTATTCAAACAGAACATGATAGAAAGAGTTCTAATTGCTCATACTAGAGATATTTTCTAGTTCTTTAAGATTAATCATGCATGAGCTGAGATTGATTTAAATATATGTCTGCCTTGAAAGAGTCCATGGTACTTCCTAAATATAAGATGCTATATCTCAATAACAAAAATTGAAATTTGACACTACTTCACTGTTCAAAAAATATATAAATAAATAGAAAGTTCATACTTCTAATCTGCAATTGCATTTCAAATTTTGGGGATTAAATCTGAAGCTATTAGAAATTATGCTTCATTTCCCTAAGTGTTATTTTTTAAGTCAATTATAAAAAAAAACATTATTTTATACATGTGGAAGAATCATCATTATAAAGCAAATACATAACCTTGCTATTACAGTTTTATTTTTTAATTTTTTTTAAAGATTTATTTATTTATGCATACAAGTTGGGTTACAGGCCAGAGGGGTGGGGCGGCGAGAGGGTTCACCAGAGACAGAGTGGGGAGCAGAACAAGCAGTTCAACAGAAATACACTGCTGAGGGGAGTAGTGGGTGAGGCAGGAGAGGTCTGTGGTGCCATGTGGGGTTCTCCCTGGCCAGGCGTTGAACTCGCATTGCTGCTGCCACAGCACCATAGAGCAGTGCTTTTATGAATTCTGGATCTTATCTAAAATGTACTGAAAGATAGATGAGAGTGGAATGAAAGAGAAGTGGAGACCAACAATTGATTAAAAGTGTTTGCCTTCAGCTTCTTCTAACATGCTTTCCTCTACCTCCCCCCAACTTCCATGAACTCCTATCCACTTCCCTAAATACCCATGCTATATCCCTGTATCACCTTGACCTTGCAGAATAGATCATGGTGTTTCAGAATTATTACACAAATAAAAATATAAAAGTGAATCCAAATAACATATTTTTGATCTCATATTTCATGGAATTAAAATATATTAAAATGATTTGTATTAGCAAATTTATGACCAATAAATATAGCATATATTAACACGAGGTTTTAAAGACAGTTCTAAGCAGAGACAGAAAATTCCAGAGTCTGACAGAGATACATATTTTAAAAACCTTAAGGCTGACAAGGTTTTTGGGGAGTTCATTATTTTCCTCAATTCCACTAATTCATTAGAATATTTAATACTTTCATTGCTTCATCTACAAAATAATATATAGATTCTCTAAAAGTTATGTGCGTAAGTATAAAATTATGTTAAGGTCATATATGTAGGATATACGTATATATCATAACTTAATAATCTGTAATTAAACACTGTTTTGTTGAACACATCCAAAACTGTAATTACAGATGCATGGATTCTTATGCATTTAAAAATTCAATTTGGGCCTCCCTGGTGGCGCAGCGGTTAAGCGCTGCGCTGAGGAGCTGTCGACAGCGGCGATGCAAGTTCGTCGCCCAGCCGGGGAGAATCCCACATGGTGCAGCAGACCTCCCCTGCCTCGCCCGCTGCTCCCCTCAGCAGTGTATTTCTGATCTGCCTGTTCTGCTCCCCACTCTGTCTCTGGTGAACCCTCTCGCCGCCCCACGCCTCTGGCCTGTACCTCAGCTTGCATGTATAAATAAATAAATCTTTAAAAAAAAAATTCAATTTACTTTTGCAATTTATTTTACACTCTCAATACTAGATAATTAAATCAAATAGTAAAATGTTATTTTTAAATGATTCCTTTTATAAAAACATTAATAAAAATCACTCACTTTTATAAATTGATCCATACAGAATGCATAATAGTTAATAAAATCCACTATATATTTAAATTTTTCCAAAATTACCCCAAATCAATGAGTATGATATATCACATTAACAAAATGAGTATTAAACTTATATAATTATCTCAATAGATGTACAAAAGCACTTGACATAATTCAATACCAATTTATAATAAAACCCTCAACAAAGCAGGCATGGAGTAAATTGCCTCTGCATAATAAAGGCTGTGTAAGATAAGCCACGGGTAACAACACAATGCTGCTGAAAGCTGAAGGTTTTCCCACTATGATCACGAAAAACATTTCACCCATTTTCACCACTTTTATTCAATATAGAATTAGAAGTCTTAGCCAGGTCAATTAGATGAGAAAAGGAAATCAAAGATATCTAACATGAAAAGGAAGAATTAAAAAGCTCACTATTTCTTGATAACAGGTTATTATAAATAGAAAAACTGGAAGGCCCAATCAAAACATTGTTAGAATTAAGCAAACAATTTAGTAGAGTTGTAGAATACAAAATCAATATAAAATGTGTATCTACACATTAATGTTGATCTATAGGAAAGATAAATTAAGAGAACGATCCCATTTAAAGCTGCATAAATAGGGCCTCCCTGGTGGTGCACCAGGTTAAGCACAGCACTGTGGAGCTGTGGGAGGCTGCTGTTTGAGTTTGATGGCCACAGGGGAGAATCCCACATGGCGTGGCAGACCTCTCCTGCCTCATCCACTGCTCCCCTCAGCAGTGCATTTCGTTGATCTGCCTGTTCTGTTCCCACTCTGTCTCCCGTGAACCCTCTCACTGCCCCACACCTCTGGCCTGCACCCCAGCTTGTAAAGTGTAAAATAAATCTAAAAAAATAATAATGATAAAAAAATAAAGTTGCATAAATTGAATAAGATAACCAGGAAAAAAATTAATGAAGGATTTAAAAAGGTCTGTGCACTCAAAACTGTAAAACATTGACAAAAAAATTTGAAGAAACAAGTAAATAGATATCTATTCTTTATATTAGAATAATGAATGTTGTTAAAATGTCCAGATTTTCTAAAATAATCTATAGATTCAATGCAATCCATACCATAAATCCAATAATATTTTTCACAAAAATAAAATAAATAATCCTAAAATTGTACAGAACTATAAAACATCATGAGTAACCAAAGCAATTTGAGAAAGAACAAAACAAGAGATTTCAAAACATTAAAGATCACAGATTATTAGCATATGAAGCAGTAAGTCATGCTTACTTTCTCCAAGTCAGTCATAGGACAACATTAAAATTTCTTACCAAGTGAATCTTAATATGAAAATTATTTTTGAATTCTTGAAGTTTTAAAGATTAAAACATAATAATTTTGTTAGGTAATTCAGTTTTGTGTGGAAGCATGCAATTCCCTTCTCCAATCTATTTCTCCTAAATAAGTTATATTTCAGCACCAGAAGATTTTTGAAAGCCACCAAAATCTTTTAGACAAAGACCTGGCAATGACTGAATACATGAACAAAGTAAGAAAGTATAAATAAAAATATTATAAAATTAAAATATTACTATGCAATATAAGTCAAGACGCTGTTTTACTTTACCCAACATCTTTGATTGTCTGAGTAAGCAGTAATCATACTCTCAATTACCAAAAGGTTTTGTCTCTTTAATAATATCTTCTTCTATAATTGTGGCATCAAAATGAGACTTAGGTCATAATTCAATCAACCATCACAAACAAGTTTAGTTTTCTGGAACTAGACTCTGAAGCAAAGATTAACACATAGGGCATTTATTAGGGCATGTTCTTCATGTCAAAAATATAAAAGGGTAGAAAAATAAGAATGATTAGGCATAGAGAAAAGTTGGGTTTCTTCAAGTCTAGACCATTGGCATAGGGGTGTGGGAGAATGCTGAGGGGTTTGCTCTTGCGCTGCCTTTTTTTTCTTTTCAGAATCTCTCAGCACCCCTTTGATACTTCCTCCTTTCAAAATGCTGAATGTCCCCAGGTACACTTAAGGTGGGAAAACCCACATGCAGTAGCCTTTGGTGCAAGCAAGGGAAAATGCCACACTTTCCAAAGTTCCTGCATCCCGGGCAGACAGCTCTAACACAATGTCAGCCTTGCCCTGTAGTGCAACTAAGGGCTCTGCTAATAACATTTTCACTAGATGGTGTTGGAGTAACTGGATTATCCATGAGTAAAACTATGAATTGAACAAGAGATCTTACATATTTTGCAAAAAATAATACAAAATGAATCAGTTCTAAATGTGAAACTATAAAACTTCTAAAACATTAAATAAGAAAAAGTTTAGGTGACATTGGATATAGTGATAACTTCATAGATAAAAATTTAAAGGTATACGCCATAAAAAATTTTGATGTTAGACTTTTAAATCTTTTTTTTTTAAGATTTATTTATTTATGCATATAAGAACTGGGGTATAGGCCAAAAATGTGGGGTGGTGAGAAGATTCACCAGAGACAGAGTGGGGAACAGAACAAACAGATATACTGAAATACACTGGTGAGGGCAGCAGCCGCCAAGGCAGGAGAGGTCTGCTGTGCCATGTGAGAAGCTTCCTGGCCTCGGATCAAACTTGTGCTGCAGTGGCTGTGGATAGCATAATAGTGCTGAGACTTAACCCGTTGCACTACCAGGGAGGCCCTGGACTTAATTTATTTTAAATGTAAAGTAGCTGCTTTATGAAAAACACTGTCAAGAAAGTGAAGATAAGCCAGGGATGTTCGTGTTTGTTTTGCAATATTTGTAGAAGATGTATTTGGTAAGGGCTGTTATCCAAAATATATAAAAACTTTGTAAAATTCAGCAAAAAGAAAACGACACAATTAAAAATTGGTCAAATGATCTGAAGAGACCTCACCAGAGATGTACATATGGCAAGTAAATATATAAAAAGACACTCAATATTATGTCATTTTGAAAATATTAATTAAAATGAGATACCACTAGAAACCTACCAGGATGTTCAAATACCAAAATACTGATAATACCAAATGCTGACAAGGATGTTGAGAAAAAGGAACTCTGATTCCTTTCTGGTAGAAATCCAAAATCATATCAATTTGAAGACATTTTGGAAGTTTCTTATCAACTAAAAATGTTCTATGTGTTGCAGCAGTTGAGTTCCTCAGTATGTATCCCAATGAGCTAACGATTGATATCACACAAATACCTACATGTGGATATTTATATTACCTACATGCATCATTCAAAATCTGGAAGCAACGAAGATGTCCTTCAGTAGGTGAATGAGTAAATACAATATGTTACATCCTAACAAGAGAATATTATCCCGTATTATAAGGAAACTAGTCACAAAAAAAAAAAAATTGGAGGAACACTAAATGCATATTACTAACTTTAAAAAAGTCAATCTGATAAAGCTTCACCTTATATCATTTCTATTATATGACATTCTAAAAGAGGTAAAATTATGGGGACAGTAAAAGAGGTTGACAGAGGGTACAAAAATTATGCATAGAACACTGGAGGACAATGAAACTATTCACTGCAGGACACTATAATATTAGATGTGTGTCATTGTACATATGTCAAAACCTTTGAAAGTACAAAATGAAGTGTAAACCCTACTGAAAACTATGGACTTTATATATTAAAATGTGTCAATGTAGTTTCATTGAGTGTAGGAGATGTACCCCGGTGTTGCAGGATGTGGATAGAGGAAGCATATTTTGGGGCAGGGTAAAGTGAGAAGTTTCTCTTTCCTTTGTTTGGTTTTGCTGTAAACACAAAATTGCTTTGAAAAAATATTAAGTTTATTTTAAGCAGCATATATCGAAGTAGATGGAGTATTGTTTGAACTAGAGTTAGAGGAAAGGGGAGGGTGTTTATTCAGGAAGTGTGGTTGATAGTCTAGTTAGATTCAAACCAGAGGGTATTTCTTTTGGTGAAATACCATTTTCCAGTATCTGTTTCTTTAACTTAAATCTTGTAACTCAATATTATCTCTGTCTAGAATTAATGGAATGTTATAAACATTTTACAAGCTTAATATATAGGCTTATAAATAGATATTTCATGAGCACCAAAGTGAGCTGAAGAAGGCATTGTCTACTGAAGGCAAACTGCCCATTGGCCAAATTATCCAAGAAATTCCTGATGAACATAGAATTCAAACTAAAATCATCATCATATTTATTATGCTGTTCTTCATACTGTAAAACACAGAACCAAGAAGACATTTGTGTTTGCTTTACTGGACATCTACATCTTGCTGGGATAGGTTCTGGCAAGGTTTTCTTTGGCGATGTCAACTTTTCTGTCCTAAGGATGACCTTTCACCTCTGAATGATATTATACTGCAGTTCACATATCAACACCTGCAATAAATACACTTTGAAGTCCTTTTTGTGAGACCAAACCATTTTGTCTATTGCAGTTCTGATTAATTTTATTTTGAGATTTTTCATCTTATTTTTCTGGTTATAAATAGCTAATTCCTGACAGACTGTTGCTACTGTCTGTGTCATATACGCTTATAAACTTCCCAGATGCTTATGCTGATAACAAATTTGTACACTTGCATGCATATATGTATCGACATGAACATACATATATGTATCTCATGCTATTAGTTATCATATTAATTGTTGGATGTGATATGTTGTGGAATTATGAATATAGTTTAATCAAGGTAAATTAATTTTGATCACTTACTTAGATCTACCAAGTATGTCCACTAGTTCAATGTATTTTCATTGAGTACCTACACAGTGCCAAAGATCTTTGTTAGGTCTTAGGAAAATATGAATTGGATTGATGCAATTCCTTCTAGAAAGAACTATCTGGTAACATCATATTCTGTCACCGAAGGAAATCAAGTCTACATGACAGTTTCTTCTTTTTTATAAAAACAAGCTAATTTTATTCACATTTTAATAACTATCTTAAATTTAATTTTTAAGGTATTCAAATAATGTGTCCTGGAACAGCAAGAGCAAGATCTGTCTCTTTTAAATTTACTCATTTCAAAGATGAATAATTGTATGCATTGACTTAATTGTTGACTTACTTTTTGCTAAAATTTCAATTAGTTTTTTTTTAAAGATTTATTTATTTTTTTTATTTATACATACAAGCTGGGGTACAGGCCAGAGGCATGGGGCGGCGAGAGGGTTCACCAGAGCCAGAGCGGGGAGCAGAACAGGCAGATCAGAAATACACTGCTGAGGGGAGCAGTGGGCGAGGGAGGAGAGGTCTGCCGCACCATGTGGGATTCTCCCCGGCCGGGCGTCGGGCGTCGAACTCGCGTCGCCGCTGCTGACAGCTCCACAGCACAGCGCTCAACCGCTGCGCCACCGGGGAGGCCCCTCAATTAGTTTTTATGGGTACATAAATAGTATTCCTATATACCCTTTTTCTAGCTTACTTGTCAGAACATAAAAGATTGCAGGAATATTTTTAATTGGTCTAACAGATAAGTTACCTGTCACTTTATCTATTTAAAAAAATACTGCAACAGAAGTTATTATTAGTAACGTTATTAAATATAAGATTCTAGGATTAAAAATTTAAAATTCATATTAGCTATTAGGATTCAAGATCTGAGTACATTGACTAATCTTACATGATTTATTTATTTATTTATTTTTTAAAGATTTATTTTTTTTTTATTTTTACATACAAGCTGGGGTACAGGTCAGAGGTGTGGGACGGCGAGAGGGTTCACCAGAGACAGCGGATAGCAGAACAGGCAGATCAGAGATACACTGCTGAGGGGAGCAGCGGGCAAGGCAGGAGAGGTCTGCCGTGCCATGTGGGATTCTCCCTGGCCGGGCGTCGAACTCGCATCACTGCTGCCGACAGCTCCACAGCGCAGCGCTTAACCGCTGCGCCACCAGGGAGGCCCGATCTTATATGATTTAATTGGCCTTTAATCAAATAGTGCCCATTATTACGTGGTCTTAAGTTAGCACTATCACTCAAAAATATATCATTTAGAAATCATCTGTATACTGGGCCTCCCTGGTGGCGCAGCGGTTGAGCGCTGCGCTGTGGAGCTGTCGTCAGTGTGAGATATGAGTTCGACACCCAGGCCGGGGAGAATCCCACATGGTGTGGCAGACCTCTCCTGCCTCACCCGCTGCTCCCCTCAGCAGTGTATTTCTGATCTGCCTGTTCTGCTCCCCACTCTGTCTCTGGTGAACCCTCTCGCCACCCCACGCCTCTGGCCTGTACTCCAGCTTGTATGTATAAATAAATAAATCTTAAAAAAAAAAAAAAAAAAAGAAATCATCAGTATACCATAACAATACATTTGACACATAATTTGGAATACTTTGTATTCATGAAAGTGAAGATTTCTTTGCTGATCAATTTATTTGAACTGTTATACTAATGTGCAATTTATATGCTTTAGAGAAGACTTTAATCTGTAACTTTTCTCTATTGCTATCACTATTATTACAATTATTATTATTATTCCTTTACTCCAAGATGTTAAAAAAAAGTTCAAGAAATGCATTTTAGAAGCAAAACTCTTTAAATAAAGCCTATTCTCAATACATTACCTACTTCGTTCTGCTTTATATTTATAGCACTTTCAGAATTAAATGAGTACACTACACAATTATATTTAAATAATGGAAATTAATTACTTTTCTAACTTACTGCTCTCAATGTCTTGGAAATAATCACCATAAACTGAACATAGCATCAAGAAGCGAATCCACGTTTGTATGTATGTATATATGCATGCATTTATTTATTTATTTTATGTATGGTCTAGGGCCTAAAAATATTCTAAACAGTGTGAGGCTTGAGCAAACAGACAAACAAACAACAACAACAACAAAAAAAAAAACAAACATGTGGTTATGTGTGAAGAGAGCAGAAATATGGAAGTTAGAGAAGAAATGATAAGAGTCAGGGACCTCCCTGGTGATGTAAGGGTTGTCTCGGAGCTACCATGCTATCACCGCTGTGGACTGAGTTCTATACCCAGCCAGGGAGCTAACCCACGTATGGTACAGCAGACCTCTCCTGTCTTGCCTGCTGCTCCCCTTATCAGTGTATTTCAGTAGGTCCACCTGTTGTATTCCCCACTCTGTCTCTGGTGAATCCTGTCACACACACCGCCACTCCGCAGCTCTACACCTCTGGCCTACCCCCCCCCCCGGTTTTCCTATGCATAAATAAATAAACCTTTTAAAAAAAGAAATGATAAGGGTCAGTACATATAGAACCAACAATGGAAAAGAGGCAAAATCATAATGAAAAAAGTCCTGGTAAAATAAATATATAGAAATTTAGGTTTAGAGTATGGATAGACAGGAAACTGACTTTTGTCAAATGTTGAGATGAACTGGATGGGTAAGGCTTGTGATCTAATGCATGCAAGTAGCTTCATAGGAAAACCAACTCTTCTGACTACCCCTCTGGGTTTTAGAGTGATAATTGTTGCAGGATGTCTGAAGGACTTCAGAAAAACTTGAATGCCTTTGTCATTCAAAACTTTATGTAGAAGAAATATTTTAAATTAAAATAAGTTTCAAAAAGATGCAGTAGACAATCATTTCCTGAAAAATGTTACACTTGTTATTGAATTACTGAAATATTTATTGAGCTGAAAGTTATAGTTATTTGCATATATGAGCAGTCTTAATTACATTTGCATATATGTCATTATAATTATTCAACTTGCATGTAAATTGAATGATTGTATAATATTATTTGAATCCTTCAGAGGAATTGCAAAATCACAGAACTATTCTGCAGAACATTTTAATATGTAAATACATGACTACATTTTAAAAATTATTTTATTAAAATATGTCATATACACTTATCTAAGAATATTTACATCTAAAAGAAAATATAACTAAATACTTCTGATTCAGTACACAGATTGGCTAATAAAATATTATCAGTATATCTGATAATGGTACACACAAATTAGCTTCATCCAAATGCATTTCCATTCTTTCCCTGAATTCCAATGACTTAATTTTTTTTGTTTGAATTATAAGAAGAAAATTACACATCGAGAAAAATGAATAAAACCAAAATGTAAATCTCAATAATTTACCACAAAGCAAAACCCACCCAAACCTTTAACCAGGGGAAAGAAAAATAACATGAGCATCATCAAAGTCCCTCTTGTGGATCCCCTTCTCAAACATTGTAACTTCTACCAAATATAACAGTATGCTGATTTTTGTGATAACGTCGCCCACACATTTTTTCAGAGTTTTGCCATCTCACCAGCCATCTTTTAACTTTAGTTTAGCTTTGGTGATTCTTGAACATCATATTAATGGAATCTTTATAATATATACTTTGTGGGACCTGGATTTTTGGTTCAAATTACGTCCTACACATACAAATAAGATACACTTTAATGAATTTTTACATACGACACACTTGTGAAAACAAAAGTCAGGGCCTCCTTGGTGGCACAACGGGTTAAGTGCAGTGCTGTGGAGCTGTCGGCAACTGTAGCGTGAGTTCAGTGCCCACGGATGGGGAGATTCCCACATGGCACAGCAGACCTCTCCAGCCTCACCCGCTGCTCCCCTCAGCAATGTGCTTCAGTCAATCTGCCTGTTCTGCTCCCCACTCTGTCTCTGGTGAACCCTCTCACTGCCGCCCCACACCTCTGGCCTGCACCCCAGCTTGTATGCATAAATAAATAAATCTTTAAAAAAGAAAACAAAAGTCAGATCATACGACACAATGTTACCAATATCCACAGTAACTTCCATTGGTAATAATTGTATTGATATTTCACTACATAGGTTAATTTTGCCTAGAATCATCAGTTTCACTTCTCCATGTATCCACATTCTTAGTTCCTTCCACTCTCACTCTGGCTTTGCTATGAAACCTGCTATGGGATAGTAGCGAAAACGATGAAGTAGAGACCTAAGGAGCAATTGCCTGATTGGACTTTTACTGCTATTTTTGTTCTCAGCCACTGACATGAAAACCATCCTAATAGAGAATGAGACATGCAAGAGAAGAGCAGTATTCCCAGCTAAAACAATTCTAGTTCAACTACAATCAGTTATCCACGACACATAAGCCAGTCCAGCAGAGACTAGCAATTCTGCCAAGGCAGTCTAATTTAGTTGCCTACCCACTTACTAATTAAATTAATAAACCCTATTATTTCCAACTACATTATAGTGGCATACATTACTAAGAGTGGTCATCTTTATTTTGCTCTTAATATTTTGATGAAAACCTTTTAAACATTAAACATCACCATTAATTTTGATGTTTACATTTCTAAACATAAAAGTGTTTTACAGTCTTATGGTTCATTAGATTTCACACTATCAGAAAATATAATGTAAATGATTTCAATGCTTTGAAATTTAGAATCTTCCAAGAGAAAATAGAAAGCATGCCCTCATGTGATTCTATGTCTAAATTTGTACTATGATTGCAGTTTAAATCACTCCCAAAGGAGAATTGAAGTTAAACTGCTTCTAATTTGTTAGTGCTCATCTCCTGGTAGAAAAAATATTTTGATCCTCTCTGGCCATAAAATATTCCCAATGAAAACAATTTTATAAAGTGAGCAAGTAATAGGCAACCTCACAAAATTATTTGAGGAAACAAGGCACTTATGAATACAAATGCCAGCAAAACAATAAAACACAGGAACAGACACTCTAAATTGACATATGTGCTATATTTTTCAATCATAAAATAACAAATAACTTTATTTTTTAAAGATTTATTTATTTATTTATTCATACAAGACTGGGGTGCAGGCCAGAGGTTTGGAGGGTGAGAGGATTCACCAGAGAAAGAGTGGAGAGCAGATCAGGTAGACTGACTGAAATACACTGTTGAGAGAAGCAGTGAGCGAGGCAGGAGAGGTCTGCTGCACCATGTGGGACTCTCCCTGATGGGTATTGAACTTGTGCTGCTGTGGCCATGGATAGCTTCATAGGCTGAGACTTAACCCGTTGTGCCACCAGGGAGGCCCACAGACAACTTTGTTGATGTATTTAAAGCAATGAACAAATTCTTTATAAGTAGAATAAAAGAAGGTATAAATAAATGCCAGGTCTTAGGGGGAAAAAATCAGAAATGCCACACCGAACCAGTTAACTCTAATATAAATATCATCAAGTTCACCCATAATTTAGTTCAGAGGGTCAAACAAATAGAGAAATAAAAGAAGACAGACAACAAGGAATATAGAATGAGGAGTTCTAAACTGCATCTACTTATATCTAGAGTAATAAAATATAAAAGGACCAACATGCTAAGTACTAGTAAAAATAATAATGATCAAATTGAATTTGTAAAGAAAAAAATAACAGTTTCAAAATAAAAGTAATGAATGATACAAACAAGTAGATGAGATTCTCATATTTATCAGGCAGGGGAAGAATAAGGAATAAATATTAAAATAACTAGGGTTTCACTAAAAGTTTTAACAGTGATTACAATACAAATAAAAGAGAGAAAATTCAATTTAACACATAGAGACATTTAACACTATGTTCATCCTAGCTCCCAAGAAACAAACAACCACCCAGGTATAAGCAGTATAAAACAAAATTCCATGATGAAAGTATCAGGACTATATGGGTTTATTAGTGTACTCCAACAAATATTCTATTTGTTGTCAATAACAATTTTTTTTTTAAGATTTATTCATTTATACATACAAGCTGGGGTACAGGCCAGAGGCGTGGGGCAGAGAGAGGGTTCACCAGAGACAGAGCGGGGAGCAGAATAGGCAGATCAGAAATACACTGCTGAGGGGAGCAGTGGGCGAGGCAGGAGAGGTCTGCCGCACCATGTGGGATTCTCCCTGGCTGGGCGTCGAACTAGTATTGACGCTGCGGACAGCTGCACAGCGCAGTGCTCAACTGCTGTGCCACCAGGAAAGCCCAATAACAAATTTTAAATGAAAGGAAGAGAGAGAAAAGCCCTCAAACTTATCAATTAAGACTTGCATAATCAGAGCTTCCCTGGTGACATAGGGGTTAAAGTCTCAGCGCTGTAAAGTTATCAAGTACTTTCAAGCTGTCACCAGCCACTGCACCAAGAGTTCTATCCCCCAGCAGGGAACTATCCCACATGGGGGCAGCAGAACTCTCCTGTCTTGCTTGTTACTCCCCTCAGCCTTGTGTTTCAGTAGATCTGCCTGCTCTGCTCCCCACTCTGTCTCTGGAAAATCCACCTACCCCTTGCACCTCTGGCCTGTATCCCAGTTCTCGTATGCATAAATAAATAAAAATAAATCTTTTTTAAAAAAGACTTGCATAATCATGGACTCAAACTCAGAAAACCACAACACCACACTTGGATATACATTAAAAAATAATAAATCAAAGTTGGAATTATTTATTAACTAGTATATTCTGATAAACTTTGACTCTAAAACATGGAAGTATAGTTAATGTCAGAAAATCTAATAATGTATTTAATTTTATTAGCTATCTTAAGGGGAAAATCATATGAATATTATAATAGCTAAAATGCTTTGATAAAGATTATAAACTTTTGAATACAGTAATTAAAAACACACTTCTCAGAAATAAAATAGAAGGAAAACTTCCTTAACTTATTAATGATTATGTATCAAATACTAAAGCAAATATAATTATTGATGAAAATTTATATGATTATCCTTTGGAATCAATTCAGAATGGCTGTCTACTATTATCTCATTATGTAACACAGTACTGGCATACCTGGCAGATAGATTCAAGAAATGAAAAAAAATAAAAAGGTGCAATAATTTCAAATTGAAGAAGTAAAACTACATTTATTTCAATGCAATATAATTACAAAATGAAAACCAAAAAATATTGATATTGAATAGTTTTGTTAATTATATACCTTTATGTATATTAATGATAGCTATCTAGATAATGTAATAAAACATAAGATATCAAACTAACAAAAGCTAATGAGTCTAGAAATGAACTAATGTGAAGCAAGTAAAAATAATTTTTATAATTAAAACTAAGTAATTTATTCTAATTCAATTATATATATTATATACTCATAGGATATTGACAATTTTGAAGAGGTGAATTATTCTCAAATTATACAATAAGTATTTATTTTATGAGTCCATTCACACACTTTAGAATGTCAATAGTAAAGAAAAAAGACTAATGATACCAAGGTGTAAAATTGAGTTCTCATAAACTCTGATAAATTTATGCTTATTTTTATCTTATGAAATATTTCTTATGTACTTAACCAAGGAAGTAACTGAGAATGTTATTTTCCCCAAAAACTGCAATGTGAATATCCCACACAAGAAAACCAGATAAACACACATTTTTTATTTGTGAAATAGAACATTGTTCTGTGTTAGAAAGGAACATAGTGTTAATAAGTGTAAGTATATGACTACATATGAAAAGCTGTATAAAGACACAAAGTACATAGTTTTCTTAAAAATGGTAGGATATGCAAATCTAATCAGTATTACTAAAAATCAGAACAGCAGCTGTTTTTGACTCTTGGAACAATTGGCTTTCAAGGAATTGACTAAGAATGGACAAAAATGAATTTTTTCTGTTGATGAAAATGTTTTATATTTTGATAGGGGAACTATTACAAGAGTATATGTGTTTTTCAAAACCCACCTAACTGTATACTTTTTTTTTTAATTTTACCTTATATTATACCATAGTTAAAAAAAATGTATTTAAAACATATAAAAAATACACACACAAAGAAAGGTGTACATTAAAATATTAAACAGAGATGAAATAGAAAATAAATGGAAGGAAATGAAACAGAAAAGCACAGTTTAATAGCAATGAAGAGAATGTTATTTAATGAATATGGTTCTGTAACTTAAATTACTGATGTCCAGAAGAACTATTAAAGAAAAATATGATCTTCAGAATCATTGTTCTGAAAAAAATTTTCACATGTCTTCAAGGCTAAGACTTTCTGATCAAAATTACTGGCAGATTGGTGATGACTGAATGATATCCTTGCCTTGAAAGTTGGAGATAGAGAATTTCTCAAGAGACATTTACAGATCCGTTTATTTGCACTCCAAAGAGTAGAAGTCATAGAAAACTAGAAGTTTTCATTTTACATAAGAAAAATAAATTCTGCTTATCCACAAAGGAGGAGGAGTAACTGTACAAGACCATAATGTAAGCTTTGGGATTCATAACTTTGGGGCTTCTTTCCTGTACTACAAGCTTCCCCGTGCCTGTACAATGACAGCTAAAATGCTCTGAAAGAAAATAATCTGTCTCTGATCCAGAAACCGTATGCTTGCTCTCAGGATAAAGCATGCATATTTACCATGGTTCTCAAAATTTAATAAATTTTAAAACATACTTTGAGTGACTTTTAACTAATTAGAATATTTTTCAAATATTAGCTGTGAACACATTATGGTACCCAGGAAAGCACTTTAACATTAGAAATGATGGAAAGCAACTTATATATAAAGAACAGAATAGGGCCTCCCTGGTGGCGCAGCGGTTGAGCGCTGCGCTGTGGAGCTGTGGGCGGCACACGATGCGGGTTCGACGCCCAGCCGGGGAGAGTCCCACATGGTGCTGCAGACCTCTCCTGCCTCGCCCGCTGCTCCCCTCAGCAGGCATTTCTGATCTGCCTGTTCTGCTCCCCGCTCTGGCTCTGGTGAACCCTCTCTCCGCCCCCCGCCTCTGGCCTGTACCACAGCTTGAACAACAACAACAAAAAGAACAGAATAGCATAACAGCATTAACAAATGAATGAATTTTCTCTCTAGTTGTGAAACAACTGCATATGCATCATCTGGGAGCATGTTAAAAATGCAGAATATCTGGCTAAATCTCAGATACTGAAAGCAAGACGACAATATGGATTTTATTTTATGTACTAATATCTAAGAAACATAAGATTAGAAAATGAAATAGACTCAAATCACAAATACTAAAGTAAAAATATAGAAACAACCAAATATTAAATTGGAGGAAAATTTTATCTCATGGGTATTTAATTGAAAATAAGAGATCTTATCCAAAAATGGAATTTCTACTTTAACAGAAATTCAGATCTGAGATCTTATTAAATTTGCCCTCTAGAAGCTGTGGGTAAAGAGTTCATAATAAGACTAATATGGAACCTCTCTCTCGATGTATAGAACAAATAGTGACTACAGGCATTGCAAACTCCAACTAGAAGAGCTAATAAAACACACCAAGAATTTCTCTTTTAAGTAGTTCCAGTGATTACAGATAGGTAAATGATATTAATAGTTACTTTCAGAGAATGGGTGTGTAGAGTTTTATGACCTTGGTAATTAAGAAAATGTATGTGGTAAATGATAAAAACAAATGGGGCACCAGACAGAATTATATTTAATTGATATTAACCTAGTTACTGAATTGATATCTGAAAGTACAGGTGATATATCTGTATCTGTATAATGAAGAATACAAGCATTCAGAAATTGAGACTTCATAACATATTTTCAGTAGCAAAATATTCTATAATAAAAAATAAAAACATAAATGATATCATCATCATCATCTCCAGGATGCACATATCTAAGGATTCTTGTCTACCTTCCATGAAAGAATGAATTATATCAGAGTTCTAGCTCTCATCTTCTTATCCCCACTTCTATTATATTCCTGTGGATCTTACAAACCTGGTGGCTGAAAACAACAAAAAATAATTCTATCATATTTCTAAAGTTGAGAATTCCAAAATGAGAAGTCAGAGAGGTTATGTTCTCTTTGGAAACCCCAAGTGAGAATCCTGCCTCTTCAGGCTTCTGGTGGTTGTCAGCATTCTTTTACTTTCTTGACTTGTCACATTACTCTCCATCCTGTATTCATTAGCCTGTTGCCTTCCCTGTGAATCTTATCATTGTATAAATATACTTGGCATTGTATTAAGGGCACAGCTGGATAATACATGATGATTTCATCCTAAAATCCTAAACTTATTCATTTGCAAAAGTATTTGTTCAAAAATATAATATTCACAAGTTGTATGGATTAGGACATGGGCATATTTTTATAAGGGTGACCATTCAACCCAATATACCACCCTTTTCCATGTGTTGCATTCTACATAAAGACAGAGAATTACTGGGAGTTAGCAATAAAATAGAAATAAAATAGAAAAGTACCCACTTTTTATTGATTAAGTAACCATCAGTAGATACACAATGAAGACTGAACCAATATGCCATCCTTGAATATCATTTTATAATGTATTATCGTCACTCCATGTAATCTGTGTCCTTCTCCACATCCCTGATCCCTATCAATTTACCAAAACACCAGACCGGCAGAACTTCTCTGATTCTTAAAACAGACTCTCAGTAGAGTGTGATTCTTAAAAAAAATAACTATACAACATGAAAATTACTTCCAGATGCTTAAACATATTATCTATCACTGAATTTTCTGTGTTTTTTCTTTTTTTTTTTTTGACATTTGTTTAGTGGGAAATTAGAAGAGGTCACAACAAGATCTATCAATTAGAAGCCACTTTAAATAAGATTTATAAATGAAACTTTAGAATGGGCAATTCTCATTTATTATTAAATAAGCTTCTTCCCATATCTTCGGTACTATTTGTGGATACATTGTTGATGAATGCAGAAAAAGTAAGAATGAAAAAACATAAAAAAGTTTAAACAGGTTAGTTTCTCCACCTTTTTATTTGTTTAAATTATTCTAGAATTTTTTTCCTGTAAAGACTGTAAATATTCAATAGTATTTGTAATTTGTTAAGTAATTTTCCTGGAAGCCACACATTTTGTATAAAAATAAATGCACCAATAATGCAAAAATTAAATTTGATTATCATTAAGAATTTGTCTACCTTCCAGTCAAGCATATTTGTCAAGTAATTTCTAATTTCATGAAGTACAATGCTTAGAAAAGTTAAACAAAACACATTTTTTATTTTATTTTCTAATTTGGAACAATACATGGCTAATGTCCCTAGGATTTGAATACATTCATCTTTTTAAAAATACTTTATCTAGGTTACAAACTTGATTAAGATACATGATATCATGAAAAGAAAGTAGGCATATAGTAATATAGAATTGAATACTACCCAACTTTAATGCTTTGTTATCATTTTATGTCTATGTATTTATTAATATTTTAGGCATCTTATATTGCAAATGTAATCACATATTTTAACATATCAAGTTTATTGTCAGCATAGCTATCAAAATGTTCCTGTGGGTAATGATTTCATTCATCCTGTATTTTCAAACTTCCTAAAAATTAACCATTAAATAAATAATAGTTTTCAAAAATACTCTTTTTATATTTAAAGCATATTATGAAATTGTCCTTTGAGACTTAGTTTATTGCAGTATTTATGGCTACCATGGGAATGTTTCTGATAGCCTTTATGTTTGCATGAAAATGCAAAGAGAATAGACTCAAACTGCATCTGTATGAATTAATTTATTCCATAGAAGAGAAAAATAGCTTAAATTATAGTGTCTTACTGTAGTGGGTGATGCATAACAGTCAATTAATCTCTTACTGTAGTGAGTAAATAAGTGAAGAAGATCACATTTCCACAAAATATGTGGTTACAGAGATACTTACAGCACCTCCGAACACATAAGTAGATTACTGAGGAAATGCAGAGGGCATCATAAATTTAATTCTACTGCTTCTTGTAGCACACAGCACCATAGTTTGTCACTCCCCACTCAGTAGAGATGCAATGGGAATGTTCCCCACTAGCTCTGGAGACAGAGCTTTGAATCAAAGAGGATTATTCTTGAAATTTAAGATTTACTACAATTTGCCCTGGATATACGGATTTACTTAGGTTCTGTCAACCATTTCTTCCTCCACGTCTCCCTTTTTGAATGAGAATGTCTTTCATATATATGATTTTCTCAGCACTGTATTTTGAAATTATGTAATCTCACTGGTTTCTCAGGTTTAGAGTTAAAGAGGATTTTGCCTCAGGATGATTAAGTGTACCTTGAGTTTTTCCTACGTCTGACTTAGGTAACATTAGGATGAAATTTTGGACTATAGATTTGATGCTATAAAAAGTAAAGAATCTAAGACTGATTGGAATAGAAGGAATATATTTTGCAATGAAAAGGACTTGAATTTGGCATCAGGGGCTGTCTGAGCCAAATATTTGTATCAAGGATATCAGTCCTTTGTCTATGATACATTATACATACATTTTTGTGTGTGATATTTTCTTTTACTTGCATTTAAATTTTTGTATACAAAGTTTTGATGTTATATAATTATGTTAATCTTTCTTCAAAGGATTTAGGGTCCTAAGTCAGGTTACAAAATCTGTCCCTATTCAAATTTATATCTAAATTTATTTATACTTTTTAGGTGTTAAACTATTGCTTCATAATTATTTCATAATCTATATATTTTTCTACTTGTTTGGCATGTTGTCTTTAATATTTAATAATTTGTATTTGGTACTTTTGTTTCTTTTGCTCAAAATTCAATGTCCTGAACAGGACAGTTTCATAAGATTCTCTGCCATCATCCTATACCCCATGTTTTTTTCATCTTCAGTGATCTTTGATACAGTCTATCTGACACTAAAATGATTTCCATTAAAAAAAAGATTGGGGCCTCCCTGGTAGTACAATGGGTTAAGTATCAGCACTATGAAGCTATCCAGGGCCACTGTAGCACAAGTTCAATCCCTGGCCAGGGAGCTTCCTACATGGTGCAGCAGACCTCTCCTGACTCATCTGCTGCTCCCCTCAGCAATGTATTTCATTATATCTGTAATGCCTTCATTACTCTATCTCTGTGAATCCTCTCACCACCCCACACCTCTGGCCTATACCCCAGTTCTTATGTCCAGAAATAAATACATTTTTTAAAAGATAAAAAATACAGACTATCAGTTCTGCTTATAAAACTGTTAGCTTCCTACTGAATAAAACACAAAATTTCTTTACCATTGAATTTAAGCCTCTCCCTGAGCTGGGTACTCATTGCCTAAGTCTCTCCTAAAAATGCCCCCTCACATCTCATTAAATTATACTGAAGTTCTTATATTTTCTCCAATATGCCTTCAGTTTTCATATCTTTATAATTTTACTCATGCTAGACATTGTAATGAAATGTCATCCTTTGGGGCCTCCTCGCTGGCACAGCAGTTGAGCACTGCTCTGTGGAGCTCTTGGCAGCATTGGCATGAGTTCAACGCCTGCTGGGGAGATTCCCACTTGGCGTAGGCAGACCTCTCCTGCCTCGCGCTGCTCTCCTTCGATCTGCCTGTTCTGTTCCCAACTCTGTCTCTGGTGAACCCTCTTGCCGCCCCACGCCTCTGGCCTGTACCACACTTGTATGCATAAATAAATAAATCTTTAAAAAAATAAGTCATCCTTTGACTTTCAACCCAATCTTTTGTTTTCATACCAATTCAAGTACCAATTCAAGATAAAGCTGTAATTTTCTTCAGTCCACACCCAGTCAATGCTTGTATGATGTTTATATTATTGTTATTGTACTTATATGATACTGATTTAATTATTTATTTACATATCACTCTTGGCAGATTTTGAATTCTGCAAGATCTTTTTTTATTCAAATTTGCATTCTTTGTACTTGAAAACATTTGGCACATAAAAATACTTGCAGGAATATCTTGTTTTAATATTTAAAAATAGAGGAGGAAAGAAAAATATGTGTGTGTATATATATATAAAACTTTTGATCTGATTAGAAAATATTTACATTAATATAGAGGCACAGATCAAATTTATTGGGATTTCAGAAACAAGAGATTATTACTGGCTTAAGGGAGAAATCTTCAAGCAGATGTTCAAACTAGCATAAACAACATCAAACATATGTTGAGATACTTTAAAGGAAGATATATAAAGAACACAGAGTTATAGTTGTCTCTAATGGATTTAACTCAATAAAATATATCTAGCAGCCAGGATAAAATAGTTCACCGTAACTTCATGAAGGTGAAAAATAGAAATTCTTGGAGTCAAAACTATGTGAATATTGATTTAAAATAAGGGGAGTGTGACTACAAAAAATTAATAAGACAATTGGAAACTAAAGTGACAGAAAAATGTTATTTCTTCTTAAAATGCAAAATTTTGAAACTTAGATTTGTAAGCTGAAAATAAATCTAGACATAATCTTTTATTAAAATACAGGGCATATATTTTTCTAGGATAACTTAATGGTTTGATAGAACAGAGGGTGCATGTTGTAATCAATAATACATTTTATTAGACTATGCAAATGTGATATAATTTTGTTTGAAAGAGTGGAGGATTTTCTGATCAAATGAAATTGTACAGACGTTTAATTTTAATCTTAATGCACCCAAACCTATAACTTCCCAAATGATACTTAGATGATAAGCAGTTATTAAACACACTGCTTTTCTTCTTAAACTGGCATTCTGTCATTTTATGACAATATGGACAGGGAGGAGGGAAAAAGAATGCACTCGCCTCTTCGGTCGCTTTTCTTCTGTCTGTGCTTCTCTGCATTAGGCAGACATGATTGTTAACAATTTTCTGTTTCCATTCTCTGAACTATTCTCCATGTACCTTCTCAAGGTTACCAGTTTCACAAAACGTTTTTTTCAGTTTTTCAGTGCTCTGTACTCCTTTCTGGGCTTCCTGGATTAAATAATGCAAACTTTTCTTTTCTGTCCCTCAGCTCTAATGTGAGTCCTTGCTTTCTGAAATGTCTCTCTGTGTTATTAACTTACATTCATTTGCGTTCTTTTAATCCTTCAATACTTCTTTAACCAACTCCTGTCATTAATTTTTATTTCAGATGACTGGTATGGTTCCAGTTTTTCTGAATGATTCCTAACTGCTAAAATTTCCTTTTATCTTGATTTTATCATATACTGATGAAATGATTCAGTGTTTTCATTACACAAAGTCAAACAAGGATATTTAACAATGGGCTGAACAACTTTGCAAAGATATAAACACTAAGGTATCCTTAGATGATTAGAATGAACTCTTCAGGGTCAAAAATCTTATCTATGGCTTAATTCATTTCATTTTTTAATGTTTCCAGTATCACATGATTATTACCCAGTTTTAATTTGTCAATAACAAATCAATAATTAAAATATGCAGTTATTTTATAATTGTCATTAATTTTAAGCAGAAGCTGGATGACTATGGGTCAAAGGAAAGGAATTTATTTCTTTAATAAGTGGATAGTTGAACTGGATCTGCTATAAAGTACAGTTAAAGCTTTATATCAATATAAATCTGAATTTGTTTCTTTGTTTTAGAGATAAGTAGCTTGTCCTTTGTTCACTTCAAATTTAAGATACAGTGTATAATCTTAAAAGATATAGTGTACTAGTTTCACATAACCTTAAGAAATGGTTGATAAAAACCTTAATATAACTACAATGATGTAAAATATATATCTGTAGACAAAAAATGGTTAAAGACATTTTAAACTTAGTTTTAAAAGTGATAAGATTATCTTTCTAAGCATAAGTTTCCAATTAATCATCTAAAATATTAACCCTTCTCTGTTTTGTGGAACTATGGCTTAGAGAGGAGAAAACTAGATATCTATCAGCTTTCCTAGGTTCAACTAGAGTGTATTTACTGCCATTAATAATAGCACAATTATTTTAAAAGAAAATGTTCTAAATTTGTATATATTTCAGAAACATTGTAACCAACTTTTTTTCTTGGTAGTTTTTTTTTTTCCCTTTAAGTCCTGACAAAGTCACACACAAAAAAATATTTGCCATCTAAGTGGACATGTTGTACCCTGAGCAGGGAGTAATGTTTCTGGTATCTTTTTTTTTTTAAATATTTATTTATGCATACAAGCTGGGGTACAGACCAGAGGCATGGGGCAGCGAGAAGTTTCACCAGAGACAGAGTGGGGAGCAGAACAGGCAGGCTGATGGAAACACACTGCTGAGGGGAGCAGCGGGCAAGGCAGGAGATGTCTGCCGTGCCAAGTGGGAATCTCCCAGGCCAGGCGTGGAATTTGCATTGCTGCTGCCAACAGCTCCACAGCACAGTGCTTAACCGCTGTGCCACCAGGGAGGCCCCAAAATTTCTGGTATCTTTTATACTATAAGGCCAATATATGGTTACCCGAAAGGAAAGGGGATGTGTAAGGCCCTAAAATGACCAATTTGATATTGGTGAATGAAACTAGAACCTCATTGATACAGTACAGTATATACATTTTTCAAGGTGTGAAGCTATCCTCCCTAAACTTAAAATGTTTAGTACATCAATGGTAAGCTAATAAAAGCATATATGTATATTTGATAAAATATATATGGTGAATATATTTTATAAGTATACTCAAAATATTATATACAATATTGATAACCCTTTGGCCAAGTAAAAAGTACATTTCCATTGTTTTCTTCTGATGGATTGAGGCAAAGGGTACAGTAAACTTGATAGCATTGTGCTGAACATGGAAGAACCATAAGATGGAAGCAACAAGAGTCAGAGATGCCTACTGTTTCAACAGGAGGAGCCTGCCAATAGGGAACGTGTTCTGGATTCTACAGAATTAATAACTGGAGACTTGTTAATAATTTTGAGAATTGTTTTTGTTAAAGTAGTTACAGTTATATCAACAATATTGAACTCACCCATACCCTTTCTTTGTGACAGTGCTTCTGGCGGGTTTTATATAATATAACATAATTAGATGCAAATATCTCTGTAAACTATGTTGTTGTTGTTTTTATTTTTGTAACTTTTATAGCACAGAAACATAACTTGTACTTAATTAGTACCTGATCTAAACTAATATAGACTTCCATATAGTGTAAATGTTCATAAATGTTTTACAGTGAGAAAATGTTCTGGATTGTGAGTTGCATCTCCTGACCTTGAAGATTTATTATATAGCACATGCTATATAATAAAGGGTACCTGCAGTTCATTCCTTTCAGTAATTCTGAAACATTGTAAATTCCAAAGCAATTCTAAACTTTTATACTTTAGATAATATCTGTAAACATTCATTTTCTAGGTGCCTTATGGTAATCTCAGAGCAGCATATGCCTCAACACAAAAAAACAACAAAAGAAAGAAAGAATGAATAATTGGGAGATAATGTGCATGTCCTAAAATTCAAAGTTGTAAATGTCATCTTGATTGGGAAAAAAACAGGGATATTTGAAGGTGTGATTAAAGATCTTTTGATGAGAAATTGTCGTGGATTATTTAGGTAGGCTCTAAATCTAATGGCAATATCTTTGCAAAAGTCACGTAGAAGAAAAAACAGACACCCACCAACTGGAAGTTACTGTAAAACAGTGATTTACATTGGAGTTATATGTCATCACTACAAGTCCCAGCCTTCAAAGGAAGTATGACCCTTTTGACAACTTGAATTAAGACTCTGGTTTACAGAAATGTGAGAGATTAATTTCTTCTTTTTAGTTTCCAGATTGTTCCAGTTTGCACAACAGGCACAAAGAATTAATATGGATAAGTGATAGGTGCTAGATTATAATTATGGTGATGATGATGATAGATAGATAGATAGATAGATAGATAGACAGATAGTGAGATCTTATTTTGTAGGCATTATTGCATATACTGGAACAGTCAAAGACTCTCTCTCTCTCTCTCTTCTCTCTCTCTCTCTATATATATATGTATGTATATATGTATATGCATATAATATATGTGTGTGCATGTGTGTGATTATATATATATAATTTATAAATATTTATAATTTATAAATATATATATTTAATTATACTCCCCATATCTGCTATATCCTGCTATATAGCACTTAGGACAGCAAATTATTTTATCTTTTGATATTATTTTTGAAGGTATGTCTTTGTTTCTTGTTTGGTGATTTATGATGTTAACTTAGAAACTACCTTTTCAATTTCTCTTTGAAATTTCTGCTATTATTCCAAGATTTCTAGTAAAGTGATAATTGCTTGAAAGTTCTTTTTAACCTGGCTAAGGTGATAAGCCATTTTCAATAGACTACCTCCAGCTCTGTTTCCCAGTAATTAGGAAACAATTATAATGTGAACTGGAACTTCAGGACAAGTGCTTTGGTGTCATCACCTTTAAACTATGCACCTATATTTAGATCTATCCCAGTTGCAAGAATTCTTCATAATTCACATAAAATACTCTCTCCTGCTTATTTTAAATCTAAATTGAACTTAAATTTTACCTTTCTGTAACTTAGTAGTATAAGTGAAATATTATTCCCTAAGTAAAGGTAAGTTTATTGCATTAAAGTAGTTCTGTCTGGATACCATAAATATTTATAAAAATAATGTCACATATCTGTCATTTTTATGTTGCAATTGTGGTATACATTAAAGATAAATAGTTGATATGTAAAAGGACCAACACTATTTGTTTATGAACAGACTGAAATATATACATATTGAATATCTGACAACTATCTTTGTAAAATCATGTAGAAGAAAAAACAGACACCCGCTGAATGGAAGTTATTGTAAAACAGTGATTTACATTAGAGTGGCTAAAGGCAATATAATTACTCTTGAAGTTTTTATTCATGTTCCATTTTTATTTACATATCTAATTTCCCAGACAGTTAATGAAGTAAAATTTCTGTGTTTTCAACTTTAACTTAGAGTTCATTACATTTCTCTGAATTAACAATTGATTCCTTCAAGTTCATTTCCCTTGTACATGCATGTTCTGAAGAGTCTAAACTGTCTTGAGCTTTCATTTGAGAGTTCAAAGTTGTGAATTTTGTTTAATCATAACAATTATCCAGATCCTGAATTATTCATATTTAACAGCTGATCCAATGAGCAGTATTCAGTTAAAGTTGACATTTACCTGGAAGAGTACTGCAGTCTATTATTGCTAAATGTTATTCAATCAAAGTCACTAAAAATCATTCAGCTAGCACTAGTGCTATCACAATTTAAATGTCTATTGATCCATTTTGATTATACATCTGCATCAGTAAGAAAGAATCAAGTCTGGCAAAGAAAGTGTCTGATGGAAATATCAATTATATTTTGTGTTCCTAGTAATTGTATAACGGTCAAAGAAGTTAAACAAACATGAAATGGACCATAGCTAAAGTTATTTTATCTTTGAAGATGTTCCAATGCATTTGGGAACTAACCGTCAGAACTTCCGGTTTACACTGTGTTCCTCACTTCTGCCTTGACTACAGTAGTGAGAATAGAACGGAGAGTATTTATATGACAGAAGATATGGTTGAAGGGTGTTCCTGACTCTTGTCTTAAGCATCATGGAAGCAATATACTGCTTTTGAATCATAGGGGAAAGTCATTCTAAAATTGTAAGAATATATAACTTTCTATACTATATAGATATTTATTTAAATATTTATTTATTTATGCAGAAAAGAACTGGGGTATAGGCCAGAGGTAAGGAGGGATGTGAGTATTCACCAGAGACAGAGCAGGGAGCAGAATGGGCAGATCTACTGAAATATACTGCTAAGGGGAAGAGACAGGAAATGTCTGCTCCACCACATGTGGGTTAGCTCCCCGGAAGGGTGATGGAAATCAGGCAGTTGTGGTAACAGTGCTGAGACTTAACACTTATGTCACCAGGGAGGCCGCATTTCAATGCTGTATTATATTAAGCAAATGCAAAACATTCAACTGATAGGTGAACAAATTAATTGGAACACATTTTTTATTTATCTTTGACAAACACCAAAGAACTATTCTAGCCGAAATATCTATTAAGAAACAAAACATCTGAAGATACAGGGGACTCCTTTCAAGTAATTGGACCACACTCTTTATTACTATACACCATGTTGTGAATGAGCAAGTTATTTCTTAAGGGCTTGTGATAGGCAGTTTTAAAACTATTCTGCCATTGTTATGTTGAATTTAAATTCTTTGTATCGTGTTCAATAATCATCTGGATTCAATCCCTCCTAAGAGCTCTCTTTTTCAGTAAAACATATATACATATAATATGATAAAATATAATGTATATTTGTGATAAAATATTATTTCTTTCAGAATCTTTTGTTGAAAGGAAATTTGGAATGACATTTATATGTGCTTAAATACAGCATGAACTTTTCTAGTACATAAAGGTTTTAACCAGACAGCTTGATTTTTTAATCCCTCTTATTCCACTTACAATCTATGTAACCATGGTGAAATTTCTGGACATTTCTGTGATTCTGATTCATGTTCTCCATCTCTAAAGTTAGAATAATAACTTAGTTTTGTTTATGGACTGAAATAAATTATATGAAGTTCCTATGCTACTCAGCACACACTAAGAAATCAGCATTTCTTACTGTGCATTGTATATTGTTAATTGAATAGATGTAATATTTTCATTCATCAGAGATCTAAGAAGAAGTGGAAAAACAATATTGAACTGACAGAGTTACTTGCTAGCAAGCCATGGAGTTAGAATAGAGCAGTGGTTCTCAACATGGGCAAACAACATCAGCATCGCCTGGTGATGTGTTAGAAAATTCTCAGACTTTTACTGAATCTACTAAATTATAAATTATGAGAGTAAGACCAGATATCTGAGTTTTAGAAAGTCCTTTGGTGAGTTGGAATTGTGCTAAGAAAAGGAGAAGCACTGAAGTAGCAAGACCGAACGCCATCTCCCAGGAGATTGAGGGAATTGGGACGTGTTGGTTCTGCAGCGCAGGGTTTTAGGTGCTAAACTGTGACTTATTTGACTTTGAAAGTAAATTAGGACATATATTTAGTACTGGAAACCTTGTTTCCCTAGGAACTTAAATTTCATAAAAATGTATGACTCTAGTTAGGAACACAGTTCACCTGAACCCACTGGGTATGAAGAAAGCAGAATACTGATGAGATAGAAAATAGGTCTAGTAAAGCTGTTAAACTGGTGCAGACTCTGGAAAACAAGGAAGAAGTCAGTTCCCAAAGCTTAAAGTCTCTCTATGACACAAGAACGGATTCATTTGCACTACTTCATCCAATGCTTAATCATCTGCACATCCAATTTGAATGTATATATAAGTTCACCTGTAGTCTAGATCCTAGAACAAGTAGCAAGATGGAGGTAACACCTCCCATTAAAAAAAAAAAAGAAAAACAAAACAGAATGATGCACTGCTGGAGAATAAAAATACATTGATAAAATATGTTAATTTTCTACAAATGAGATAATATACTATGAACTGATCACACAAAAAAAGAAGTCACTAACACTATACACAAAAATCAATGTATTTTTTAAAATTTATTAATCAATATGTCAAGGTTTATCTTTTCTTCTTTTAATATGAAATGGAACCTCCAGGGTCAAGGAAACTTGATTTATTAGAAAACCTACTTTTAAGTTATCTAGACCCTAAAGGGCACCCAGGTATATTTGCTGAATAAAATAATTCTCTTTTAAGGTTGGAATTTTAGACATTTCCTCAGAAATAATTTGAGTAATGGCCTCAGGCAATGCAAATATGTGTCTGGAACACAAAACAAAAATGTCCGTATTTATGGTCAGTCCCTTTTGTTCATATATCAATTCTCAGGTGAACAAAACATAAATTTTTAACATTAACAATGGCTATGTAAAACTAATTGACTTGTGAGGTTTTCTGTTGTGCAGATTTAGTAATTTAGAGTCATTTGTTTTCTCCTTGAAAATCTTTCCAATATACTTTTTCTCACATCTTCCAAATATTTCTGTTATATTCTTAAAATGTTATTTATTGACTGGTTATAACATTTCAAAAATGGTTTGGTAAAATGTGCCTCTTGGATAAGAAAACACACATACACACACTGGGTACCTATGGAACTTGTTTTAACTGAAAAATATTACAAGGATATACAGTGGATTGGATGACTTGATGTTTATTATTCAAAGTATTAAGAAAATAAATGTCATATATAGCATAGGAGTTGGCTTCTTTTTGTATTTTGTCTGGGAAGAATATTACTATAAGAAAATAATATAGTAAATCAATAGCTACAACCAAGAACATCAAATATACCTTATCTAGTATTATTTCATATTCTATTTCCAATGCCGTTTGAATGTTTGAGACATACACAGTACAAAGAGATCAATGTAAAAAAAAAAGCAGTTATCCCCACTCATTCTAAAATATACAGAAATCCATCTGATATGTGTTCATTTTCTATAGTTTTTTTTATAAATTATATAGAGTCTTTTAGCAGGCTATTGAACATAAATTCCTGAGAGTATAGAGAATATAGGTTGTGCATTGCACCACTGCTTCAAAATTACATGTTCACATATCCATAACCACATAAACAAAAATAGGTCTTGTAAATTACCTGAAAACAACAACAACAACAACAATGTGGTCTTATTGCTTTTTTATCTTCAGTGGAGCCTGAAACACTATTTTCCTCTTCTAAAAAAAGTTGGGGGCATCCCTGGTGGCACAGCGGTTAAGCGCTGTGTTGTGGCACCATCAGCAGCAGCAGCGCTGCAGGTTCAATGTCCAGCGGGCAGATTCACATATGGCGCTGCAGACATCTCCCGCCTCACCTGCTGCTCCTCTCAGCAGTGTACTTCAGTCGATCTGCCTGTTCTGCTCCCCATTCTGTCTCTGGTGAATCCTCTCACCACCCCATACCTCTGGTTTACACCCCAGTTCTTATACGCATAAATAAATAAATCTTTTTAAAACATAAATAAAAAATAGAAAAAAGTTGGAAACTTGATATCCATGTGAAAGTATAGTCAACATTCCATAAAATTGCTAGGTTACAACTGATTATTTAATGAAACCTTTTAATAAGGTTCTCAGAAGATTATTTCATAGCATTTAGCTTTATACGGGGAATTAAATTTTCAATGGAAAGTAGTGAGAAGCTGAAAGTGACCATAACCGGGACTCTTGTATTGCTTCTCTGACTAATTACAAACTTTTTCTGGGGACTCCCTGGTGGCGCAGTGATTGAGCGCTGCGCTGTGGAGCTGTCAGCATCTCGCTATACGAGTCAAGGCCCAGCAGGGGAGAATCCCACATGGTGCGGCAGACCTCTCCTGCCTCGCCTGCTGCTCCCCTCAGCAGTGTATTTCTGATCTGCCCGTTCTGCTCCCCACTCTGTCTCTGGTGAACCCTCTCGCCGCCCCACGCCTCTGGCCTGTACCCCAGCTTGTATGCATAAATAAATAAATCTTTAAAAAATAAATAAAAAATAAAAACTTTTTCTGGCCAGCACCATGGTTCTCACAGTAGAGAAGATTGCTAAGCATTTTATAAATGTGCTAAATTTAGTTTAAAATAGGTATTAGTGAGATGAAGAAAATATGTATAAAATGCATTATAGGTTAAATGATTTTAGGAGTGTGGCTAATTTACCATTAAAATTATCAAAACCTTTCCTTTTAAACAAATATTTGTTAAATATCACTTTTGGTTTCTATATCACCCTTCTGTACGTATTATATGCAATAATATATTTTTCTCTTAGCTGATTTATTGATGATTAATATTTAACTCATTAGTAAGACTGGGATATGTGTAGATTAATCAAGAAAGATAGAAAAGAACCATAGTACTCATAGATTTGATTCTCAAAAAAACCCATAATTTTATAACCACAAAAATCACCCTATAATTTTAAGTCCAGAACATCGCCTCTGCTCTCCGAAGAGCCACATAAACAGTGCCAAAAACAGAGTAGATGCTCTCATGTTCATACTCTAATTTAGTCAAAATCTAAATGACTTTAAATTGGAGGAAAAAAGATATCATTAACTTGTAATACTGGCAACACTTAATGTGATACCAGAACGTATTCATGGTGGGATAAGACTGCAGTGAGATAGACTTGGCCTCAGCTCTGTTTTTCTCTGTCATGCAAACGAACATAGTGGAGTCCAAAAAACTGAGAATAAACATATTGTAGTATAGAAATAGCATTAAAAATAAAGATCAGTTTGCTTTATTTTCAAATAGTTGTATTTGTATTTGCAGCATATATTGTGATATATTGCTATGTCATGTAATTATTGAGAGCCACTGATATTCTCCAAATGGATAGAACTATTCTTGAGCATCTAGTTTTAGTTAGTCATGTTTCATGTGTTAAGGCACTTCATTTTTTCACAAGAAACCCTTGAAGGGAGTGTCTGGTGTGGACTCAGAAAACCTAAAGTTAAATTAATTTTCTAAGGTGTCCTAAAATTTATCTGGAGACCATTAGGAGGTGAAGCTTTATGCATGTCCACACATGGACACTAGCCACCCATAAAACCACACACTTTCCTAAAACGTCACTGTCACCTCTTTCTCAATAAACAGTAAGGTTTGGGGGACATTTTACCCAACATTAACTCAGTAACCAATCATGGTTAGATCAGAATAGTTTTGACTTGGCAACCACCGATCATAATTCTAACAATTTATATCACTTCATTGTTTTCTTAAAAACATCTGTGTTTGCCGTACATTTTCAGAAAGTCACTGAAGGGCGTCATGAATATGTGTCTCCTGAATTGTAATCCCTAAGACTCCAAATAAACTTGCTTTCTGCTTTACAATTTCTCCCTCAATTTATTAACACCCTTCTGCTTTCATTCCCTTTCTATCAAATGTCCACAAAATATTCCCTTTGGGAAACTATCCTTCTGCTATTATTGGCCATACAATTTTTGAAGGATTGACCCTAGCTCCAACTTACAGGCTGGGTCTTCATACTTTAATCTTGATTTATTAAGAGAGATTATTTAAATTAATTAGAGCTAAGAATATACAGAATATTAATGCTGAGATTTAGGAAGAGGGAAGCTAGCTCTCTTCTTCAGGTCTTGTGCCAAAACTCAGCAAAACTTGCTGCTATTTCATTCTTACTACCATAAGGAGAATTTGTTTGAAGATCAAGTGAGAACTAAAAAGTAAAAATAAATAGAGCTTCATTTTAATTTATTTAAATCTATTGATTCAACGTTTGTTTGGAAGGCAAATCTACACATGTTCTATCAGTTCCATAAATCAGTAAACTCCTCTCTCCCAACCTCCCTCCTTCCTCCTTCTACCGATAATTCATCTTTCCTTTTTTTTTTTCATCTCCTCCCCTCCCCTCTCTCTGTCTGTCTGTTCCTCTCTTCCTGTGTCATTCATTTATTTCTTCACTCTTTCCTTCTGCCTTTATTTAATTAAACCTAGTTTAAATTTCATTTGTCACTTGCAAATGAAAGATTCTTAACACTTTTTAAATCTTTAGTATACATATTTTTATCTTCTGAATATCTACTGAGGTTTATAAAGTTTATGTAATTTCAACAAACTTAGTTAGCCAATGGTGAACTGACTTCAAATTCTGTTCCAAAGGGCTCCAAAATCTAGATTTATTGCTTTGTACCAGAGAGAAATTTTGCTGCTAATGAAGCTTGTTAATGGCAGACCAGACAGAAACCTTAGTTTTCTGAACAGTAACCCACATGCTGTCACAATATCAAACTTGAAAGATATATTTATGATAATAAAATTAATAATAAGCCCCTTATGTAGATGTCTACAAGATGCTTATCTTTTGTTTTCTCTAATCATTTTGCATCTTTACCTATTTATCTACATACCCCCAAATAATTACAGGACCATCAATAAATATTATTTTAAAATAAAAATATGTCCATATTTAGATTAAAATTGTCAATTATATATTTGGGACAATGCAGTCCCTATTGTCTGATAAGTAAAAATGTTTTAGTAAAAAATGCAATATAATTAACTTTCTCAAATATAATTGAAATTAGACCTAATGTTTGTGGTTTGCTGAATAATATATCAATCACAGTAATCTATGATAATAAACAGAAATTATTTTTTAAAGATTGACATACTGAACAATTAATTTTCCAGAACTTATAAAAAATGATCTCTTTGACTTCTTAAAATGTAACTTTGTTTCATTATCAGACTCTGAAGATTAAGCTTGGCAATATTAAAGGATGATGTTGTTTAAAATGGTGGTGGATTGTTTCCAATTTATTCATTTATTTAACTGTATATATATATATATATATTTATATATTTATGTTGAGGTGAATTTCTTTATATACTGTGTACACCTCTTCAGATGTATGTTATTATAGCTCACACACCATCAAGGTACCCATAGTCACCTACCACTGTCCATTTCCCCCCTCCCTGCCTTTTCTCCCCTCCCTCCCCGCCATTGGTACCCTCAGTTTTATAGTCAGGTTTCTAGTTTTTGCTTTTTATTCAATTGCATTTTTGGGGGGTTTTGTCTGAATTTTTGTTTTGTTTCTCCATATTCCACATCAAAGAGGAGAGTCCAAAGTTGTGACCCTCAACTTTTGCTCAGTAGATCTGTTTTTGGAATGAAAACAACATTACACAAAGATTCAAACCAACACCTTTTTGATTCACGCTAATATTCAAGTCAGTATTATTGGTTGAGATGTCTCATTTCTCGCAAATTTATAACCAGGATCTTTCCTTTCTTGAAAGACCTCAACCCTACTTACTTAATAGATCATCTGGTCTAAGTGTTATAGGTACTCTGATAAGTCATTGCTGGAACTGGAAACTATGTGAATATATGTGATTTGTATGATTTTGGCCTGAAATCAGAAAAAGAAAATACCTGGGTTGTTTTTCTTGGGTTTTGCTTCTGTTCTGGGGTATTATATTTTATTCCCTATTCAGAGTATTGTTTCTCTAAATGTTTCTTTCTACCTCTGTGTTGCTGTGTTTATAGAGCTACTGACTCCTATAACATTTAGTATTCCTTTCTTGTTAAACTAATTGGTTTCTAGAATTCCCAATCCTGTCACATTCACAACAGTGTTTGACAAAACTTTCTGTAAAATAGTTTTAACCTACCAGATGGAATGAGTATTTTAGGGAGTGAACATCAATTAAAATATACATAAGCCTAGCACAGAATATATTAAAACTTAGGACATTTAAAAATAAATCTAATAATACTAAGTTTCCACTAAATTATAACAATGCATATTTTGAAAATTACAAAAAGGGTGTTGAGATGTATAATTATTTTAGGTGAAATTATTTTTTCAGATATAATCTTCATTTTAAATATTGCAATATTAAAAGCAAATAACCATTTGACGATATTGACTGCAATACTTTAGAACTTGTTAGCACATACCTCATACATATTGGGTTCTTTAAATATTGGTGACATGAATAAAATTGACAGATGTTTTTCCTAGCATTTATAAATGTTATTACTATCTATGTAAACAAAATTGTTTTGTAAATCTACAGGGACCTAGATGTTTTGGGGTACAATGTCATAGCATTACTATAACATTTTCATGAGTTATACTGAATCTCTCTGCCCCATCATTATGCTGTATGGGTTTGGTCTGTGATCTTTGTAGCCATTCACAACAAGACAGACATGCTCGTCACCTTGTTCAGAGTGCAAACAGTTAGTTTAGAAGTTGAACCTCTCGACCAAACACTGAAAGTATAATAGTGTTAAATTATTTATTTGTGAAGCAAAGAGGGAAAGGCAAAGATGGGCATTAAAAGTAAGAATTATACTAGATTGTAAATATGGCAAGGTGTGTTCCAGAATTTGGATGCCAGTGGTGGTAAACACTCATCCTACCTTTGGAGAAAAGAGTCGATTTCCACTCCAAAGAATCATAACTTATTGAGCTTTAGTATCCATATACCATAATGTGCAGAAGTATTTAAAAGTAAAAAGTAAGAGAAGGACTGATAACAACCCCTTTATATATAGAATTTCAGAAGCAACTGTTTATTTTAATCTAATTTTGAGACCTACTCTCTAGTCTTTCTAAGGAATCTATCAGTTATGGACTCAGGTAAAAGACAGTAAAATAGGGGCCTCCCCAGTGGCACAGCGGTTAAGCACTGCGCTGTGGATCTGTCAGCAGCGGCGATGCAAGTTCGACGCCTGGCGGGGGAGAATCCCACATGGCGCAGCAGACCTCTCCTGCCTTGCCCGCTGCTCCCCTCAGCAGTGTATCTCTGATCTGCCTGTTCTGCTCCCCGCTCTGTCTCTGGTGAACCCTCTCGCCGCCCCACGCCTCTGGCCTGTACCCCAGCTTGTATGTATAAATAAAAAATCTTTAAAAAAAAAAGATAGTAAAATAGGTATTTAATCCATATCTGTTTTAAAACTTTTATTATAAAAAAAGAAAATATAACTCAGGGACTCAACTTAAATATACCAACAAATAAACTATTTCAAGACTATTTACCCAGTTGTTCCGCAACCATCCCAGGCTAGGTAGTTTCACCGTCAGTTCAGGCAGCTTAAAGGAGAACATAGGAGCCCTTGGCATCATCCCTACAGGTTAGGGGAAGTAAGCCAGCAGGGAGACAAAACTTGAGCCCCCTGCAAATCTCTATACACTCTTTCCTCTCCTAGCAGTTCTCTGCTGCTCTCCACTGCAGTCCGCAGCACGACCTTCTGCCGACCCATCCTCTGTGATGCTCCCTTATAGGCTCCGTCTCTTAGCTCAGGTGCGCTCATGTATGCACGCTGACACCACACTTCAGGTGTCCACCATCAGGCATGCATACACTAAGTCCACACTCCCAAGTGCCTCCTGCATTCAAGGTCATGGGTGATAGCCACAGAGGCCAATGGCGCAAGAGCCGGAGCTATCTTAATTTACCCTTCACCAGTCTTGCAAGTTTTGTAAGGCAGATGTCATTATTACTATTATATGAATGAAGATCAGTGAAAAAAATTGCAGTGATATTTATGACAGGAATTATGACAGAATTATCACTATGTTTGCTCTAGTGGCCTTTAAATAACTAAGTGCAGTGCTTAGAGACAGTCTGAAAATACCTAGACTTTTATGCTTATGCCCACTGTAGTGCCAGGATGCCACTGGAGCAGGTTTTCTATGAATCTGGACAGACAGGTAAAAGGAGGAGTCCTGGAGACTTTGGTGGCTTTTTCAAGCTTTTAATGATCTTTCTTTAGTGAGGCAACCAGGTACAGGGGAGGTTGGGAGGCCAGGGGGCAAGGAGGCTGGCAGGCCTCCTAGTCCCCGGGGAATCTTCATTTTTTTCTCTACTCTCTGGGGTTCTCTTGTGGCCTCTACAGCACCCGGGACGGTCCTCTGTTTTCTCTGCTGCTGCTGCTGCTGCTGCTGCTGCTGCTGCTGCTGCTGCTCTGCTGCTGCTTATATCCTTGGCCTCCAGGCCCAGGTGTACCCACTAACACAGCCCACACCTTGCTTCAGGTGCCCGCCATCAAGTGCTCGTGTAGGACCTCAAGGATCCACCATCAATACTAATGACAGGAGGGCGGAAAATCCAGATCATTATTCCACTTACCCTCCACCCACTGACTGCCTGAGAAACTGCAGTTGTCTTGCAGGGCCTGTCTCCCCCTCGGTGTCATGTGTAGCTCCAGTATGATTTGTCCTGCTTCTGCTCTTCGACTTCCTATTTATCAATCCTTCTTTCAAATACCCATTCACATTTAATTTTAACTTCGAAAAATAAGCAACTGGTATGTCTACAAAACTTTGGGTGCCGTATATAGCATGGAAAAAGGGGCTGCTATATCATAAATAACAAATAACAAAGACAAGGACATGGAATGAAAGGGAATATATACAAATGGATTCTTCTCCTGCAGATAAGCAGTATTTTATTGTGCACTAGCATTAAAGGTTAAGAGTGTAAGCATTAAAGCAAGAGGGAGATGATCAGGGTGATCATATCAATATATATCAAAAGGACTTACCTGAAGGGATAAGGACAGATTGTTAAATGGAAAGTCCTTATCAGAATTTAAATTTATCTCCTCTTTCCTTTAATGTCATATAAGGGCAATGTGTCAAATACCTATGTTGGCAGTTTAAAGATTCTTAAATAAATTTTCATGAATTGATTTTCTCCCTTTTCTCCTCTACTGGGACTGATTTGAATCTGCAATGTCAACTGAGGGCAAAATTTTAAATTCTTGGTCCTTCTGAATTAATACGTCTCTGATAAGTGGGGAATATGATCCAGTTTGCTGTATTTTTTTAAGGCAATCATTTCTTTCCCCTATTATTTTAACCTTTGAGTACATTTACCCAGGGATATGAGCTCGGTCCTCAGACTAGTACTTTTTATTGCAGAGGGCTAAAAGCCTTATTCTCTGAATTTAAGCACAGGAAAAGATAGGAGTTGCAGGAAGAGTGTCAGGCTTCATAGAGACACTATGCTGTACCCCTATTTGTTAATTCTTCTTTAGGCCGGGTCCCAGCCTTAAGAAACTAGCAGCATCATGATTATTGTGCCCTATTTGTCAATTAACAAGCCCTAGTGTGGGGAGGGAAATTGGAAGATGAATGAATACTGAAGGGCATCAATTCCTTCTCCTGTTATGTGTCTATGGACTCCAGTACTATAGTAACTTAGTACTCCAGGCCCAAGAAATTGTCATGGAATTTCAACCTGAAGGCTCAGACAGTGATGGCCTCAAGACCATGTGGAACAAAAGCAAATATGACTTTAAAGGGAGGTTGTTCCAAGCTATCCTGCTTTCCTGCTCAAGCATTCAGGGGAGCTTTCACTGATCTGAGGGTTTTCTAATGTTTGTATTTTTTTTTTTTTTTTTTAGAGAGCTAACAGTGATCCTAAGGGCAATATCTTAAACCTAGCAATCTCTTAGGGGTATATGATTAATCCAAAAACTTGACCCAAGCTATGCTTGTGAGGAGAGGTTTGTGATAGCCTCAGAATTTAAAATCAATTTAATCCTCCTAAGAAAAATTGTTTCAAACTAAAGATTACTCCCAGAAATCCAATATTCTAAGAAGAATCAAAACTGTGCTTGAAATGTTCCATTTTCAGGATGAAGAAATTAAGGGTTGAGAAAGGTCACTTTGGTGATTTCTTAGAATTAGGAACATAAACTAAAGTATCTCTAAATTTTAATTTTCTGATGGAATCAGTTTGGGGATAATTTTTTAATGCAATGAAAATGTTGTTTATGACAAAAAATACCTTATACAAAGAACATAATATTTCTAAGAAGATAGAAAGAAAATACAGTATAATCTTACTTTTTGTAAAGCATGGTTTAACATAATGTTTGTGAATACATAAGCAAGGCTACACTATACAAGCTGATGTTAACCACCAATAAGGAAATGCTCTGCATTTAATTTTCAATGTTTGCATCATTTTCCCCTTTCATTCTGCTGAGTAAAAGACAGATAATTAGATATGATTTAAAGTTTGTCTTCTGGGTCCACACATGATACCAATATTTCTTGCAGGGAGCAGATGGTACACTCAAAAAGGCAATCTAGAAAATGTAATGAATGTGACAAAGGGGCTATTTGTAGTGGTAAGGTCAAGTTTAACAGAACAAAAGTAGAGAGAGTGAGGCACCCATATTCAGCAAAAGCTAAATATCATTACCTCTTCGTTGCCTAATGTGACAAAAGGAGAGAACAGATGCCAGAACCTGACACGAATCAAGAGCTGGGGTCACAGCGGGGTCACTTAATGGGATCTAATGTTACAGGAAGGGGGACACAGTCACTGTGAAGGCCTCACAGGAAGTAAAGGGGAAAATATGTCCTTCGACCACCCTCTCATTTCAAGCACTGTATTCTTGCAAGTACTTCCAAGTAGCTGAGCCCAACCAGAATCTAGGGCAAAGAAGGTAAATCTGTAAAGAGCAACCTCCTGGGCACTGGGAAGGGTGGAAAGGAAAGGAAAAAAGACCTATATCAGCATATATAAAGGAATCAACAGTCACTATTGTTAAGGCTGTGTTTTCAAGAAGCTGAATATAATGCTACCTGATCTCTTAATGAATATAGTGGGACAAGCACCATGCTAACAGTATAATCAAATTGCTTTTACAGGTAAAAAACACGATTAACTGCCAATTTGAGTTGGACAATGTATTAGATAGTACTATAAAAACTGGATTTTGAAAGGAAAAGAATAACTTGGTCAAAGAGACAATTGCAGAATTACTAATAAGTTTTTGGTTTTGCCTTAAACATGTAATTAGAGGAGTAAAGGGATGTTTAGGAAGTGAAGAAGTTGCAGGCTATATGGCCAAAAGGGTACATTGAGATTAGATTTTTATAAATTAATTCTGTTAATAGAACAGGAATAAATGAGAGGATAGAGAATGCAGACATTAAGAGATATTGTGGTAAGATATGTAGGGCATATGAGCTCCTGCAAGTGGAGTATGCGAATACCTTGAAGAATTATATAGAATTAAACTCACTTCACTTATTATTGACTTATATGGATGTAGTTTGGTCTATGTCACATATGAGGCATTTAATAAATTCTGATAGGAATAGAGATGAGTTCAGATTTTTTGGAATGTGTGGGTAGTTTGGTAAACTATGTTTAAGAAAAAAGATAAAATTATTTTAAAGATTAGATTCATGGGTTTAGAAGAAGTTATGGAATTAAGTGACCCTGAAGCCTAAGTCTGACTAATTTTCTAGTAAATCTACCTCTGTTCTGGATTGGATAAATGTATGTTACCATCTGTATAGACAATTACAATAAACCTAAATTTTATTTTAGAAAACTTATTGTGTAAACCAAAGAAGCATCTGTTTCTTTTTTCTTATTGTAGAGTAGTAGGGGAGCAGTGGGATAGGTTTTTGAAAATTTTAGGCAAATGATAGACTCTTTAGTAATTTATTGATTTCATAAATATTTATGAATATTTATGAAAATGATGTTAAAATGCAAAGAGAGAATTATAGTTGGTGCTTTGTGGACAACAATTATAATGGGAGAAACAAAGAACTCTAAATTACATGCTGGGGTCAATATATGAAAATGCCAATTGCAGAATGCAGAGAATTACCTACATTTGTCTTAGTTCCTGTAATTGAGATATCATATGGGACATGTAAAACAGAGCTGTGTCATCAGGGAACATTTCCATTTTGCTTATGTCTTTGTTAGCTGCACAATGGGGTATGGATTGGAGACAACGTAATAAGTGAAGCTACTACAGAAAAAGGCTTGTAGAGTGAAGTGAGAAAGGAAATAATAGACAGTACAATGATAAGGGCAAAATGCACTGAAAGAGGGATAGCATCAATAGAACTTTACAATGGCTATTTGGCCTATTATATGAATGGAAGTGATATATGGAGGAATATATATGTATGTGTACATGTGTGTGTATGTATTTTTTTTAATCAACTCGATGTTTGATAATTCCTTTAACCAAAGTACAAAAGTACATAATACAGAAAGGTCAGAGAGAAATGTTAATGAGTTTGAGTTGAGATATGCATACCAACTTCTGCTGTCTGTGAGACCATAATGTAAAGATGATCAGTAAGTCATCGAATGTTCAAATCTAGAGTTCATGGTCAAGGTCTAGATTCAAGATCAAATGTGAGATTTGGTTAATGGATGTTCACATCCATTAACTATGAGCTATGAGCAGAAAGGGGTTCACTGAGCAAAAAGTCACATTACCTTCAACTATAAGTAGGAACAAAACTGAATAACAGTAACTTAAATATAACAATATTTACTTATATTTCACATAAAAGTTCTGAGTCATTCATTCTAGGTATTATATGGGCCTAAATCCCCAGTAATGCAATGTTTAAATTTTTCTGGGTGTGTAACAAAATTTTCCCCAAATTTAGTGGCATATACCAAATGTTTATTATGCCAAGATTGTGTGGTTGAGAAATATGGTTGTATCACTTTGGAATAACATATGTTTGTCGCAGGGTTGCATATGTCAACCAAAAGATTTCAATGACTGGGTACTTATTATATTTAGCTGAAACCTTTATAGTCATAAATCTGGTGACTGTGCCTCTCTATTTTGTCATTTTACAAGCACTTCCTCATAATATGGGATCTACATCCCAAGGATAAGTGTACTACAAATGAAAGACCCATTGCAAAGTGTATTTTCCTTGATAACCTACCCTCAGAATTCTTGAAATGCTCTTCGACCACCTTTTTTATTTTTTTTTTTTTTTTTTACTTTGGGATTATATTTTTGCTCTTCCATATGTGCACATGTTCTACTCACCCTCCACCAAAACATCCTTGCCAGTATCCCAAACTGTCTCTTTCCCTATACTCTTTCCCCAACCTATTCCTTCTGTTAACCATTAAATTATTTCACTAAGTCCTAGATTTATTCATGCTGTATTTTGCCTTTGTATTTTTTTGATTATTTATATTCCATAAATGGGTGAAATTGTCCAATATCTTTCACTTTCTGACTTATTTTACTTAACATAATCACCTCAAGGGCCATCTATTTCATCCCAAAAGACACAAGTTTATCTTTGTTCATAGCTGTGTAGTATTCTGGTAAATATATATTACATAATTTCTTTTTCTGTTTGTTTTTGAAGGGTATTTAGGTTGGTACAATTATTTGATGAATTTGGAGACTGCTACTATGACTATAGCTGTACATACTTTCATATTTTCAGTATAAATACCTAATACAGATATTGTAGGATCATATGGCATTTCCATTTTTATTTTATTAAGAAATGTCCATATTATTTTCCATAAAGGCTTGACTTATATTGCATTCCCACCAAAGGTGGTTGTAGTTCCTTTTCAAAACATCCTCACCAACACTAATCATTTCTTTTTATTTTTAATATAGACCATTCCCAAAGGGAGTGAGGTAATAGCTAATTGTGGTTTTGATTTTCATTATCCTTATGATCCGTGATAACAAGTGATTTTGAAAAAATTTTCATATGTCTGTAGGTAATCTGAATATTTTCTTTAGAAAAGTGTCAGTTCAGCTCTTTTGACCATTTTTTTAAATTGCATTAACTATATTTTTGTTATTGGATTATATTAAGTATTTTGTATATTTTGGCAATTACCCCTTGTCAGATGTGTGATGTGTAAAGTTGTTTTTTTTTTTTCTCCCTACTCTGAAGGTTGCTTTTTTGTTCTTTTGATGGAATCTTTTAAAATACATTTTGTTTGTTTGATATAGTCTCATTTGTGTATTTTTGCTTTCATTTTCCTTGCCATTGTAGTTGAGGCTTCAAATATATCTCTGCAGTAGATGTCCTGTAGCATATTCCTTATGTTTCCTTTCAAGTATCATATCTTTTTTTTTTAATGTTTATTTATTTATGCATACAAGATGGGGTGTAGACCTGAGTTGTGGAGTAGTGAGAAGATTCACCAGAGACAGAGTGGGGAGCAGAACAGGCAGACCGACTGAAGTACAACACTGAAGTACACTGCTGAGGGGAGCAGCGAGTGAGGCAGGAGAGGTCTGCTGCGCCATGTGGGAAGGTCCCTGGCTAGGTATCAAACTCGTGCTGCGGTGGCTCTGGATAGTTTCCTAGTGCTGCACTTAACCCACTGTGCCACCAGGGAGTCCCTCTTATATCTTTGGTTCTTATAACCAGTTCTTTAACCCATTTTGAATTAATTTTTGTATATGGAGTTTAGTATGTTTCTAGTATTTATTTATTTACTTGCACATAGCTATCCATGTTTCTCAACATTTGTTAGAGAGGCTCTTGTTTCTCTATTGTATGGTTGTGGCTCCTTTGTCAAAGATTAATGTGTGTGTGTATATGTGTGTGTGTGTGTGTGTGTGTGTGTCTCAGAGTCTTTCTATTGGTCTGAATTTCTGTGTTTTTTTCCCCCAGTGATGCACTGTTTTGATTCTGATTGCTGTGAAATGTAATTTTAAGTCCAGAAATATGATGCATCCATTTTTCTTTTCTCTCAGAGGTAGTTTAGATATTTGGGGTCTTTTGTTGTTCTATATAAGTTTTATAATTATTTGTGCAATTTACTTGAAAAAAGCCATTTTGAATTTCATTGTATTACACTGAATCTGTAAGTTGTTTTAGCAATATGAGCATTTTGATGATGGTTATTCCTCCAATTCATGAGTATGGGCTGTCTTTCCATTTCTTTCTGTTTTATTTTATTTCCTTTAACAGAATATTATACTTTTAAATATATAAGTTCTTCACCTTCATTATGTTTACTCATAGGTATTTCAGTCTTTTTGCTGTGATTGTAAATGGGATTGTTTTCCGTATTAACCATTTTCTGGTACATTGCATATAGAAATGAAACTTATTTTTGCACAATAATTCTGTATCCTGCCATTTTACATTTACATATCTAGTAGTTTGTGTTTTGTTTTTGTTTTTAAGGGGGATTTAGTCTTTTTACATCTCTATGCATATTATCTTGTCACCTGCAAAAAGTGATAATTTCATTTGTTTTCCAATTTGGATTCCTTTTGCTTTTTTCTTACCTAATTTCCTTGATTAGCACATTCAGTTCTATCCTGAACAGTATATTTGGTTATCCTTCCTACCATCCACATTTAATTAATTATTTTGCTTTGGGAACATATTATCTATTATTTTGTGAACAGGATTTTTTTTTTTTTTCCCATTTCTCTCTCTTCACTATCCGGGATCCCAAATATTATCATGTTTCCTCTTCTGATAAAGTCTGGTTTTTCTCATAGAGTTTTCTCATTTTTCCTAAGTCTTGTTTCTTTCTCTTCTTGTAATTGGGTGTTTTGAACATTTAAATCTTCTACTTCTGAAATGATTCTGCCAGTTTATTTATATTTAAAGTGCTTTCCAAATTTGTTTGCATTTCATTTGGAGTTTCATATTGTGATATTTTTACATATTCCGTCTCTTCAGTGAAGAACTCTCTTTGTTCCTGGATGTCATTTATAAGATGTTACACCTGCTTGTCTGCCTTTGACTGACTTTTCAGTAGATCATTTAGCATTTTTATTATTATTGTTTTGAAGCTTGTTTGGTAGGTTTTCTTTTTTTTTTAATAGATTTATTTATTTATGCATACAAGCTGGGGTCCTGGCCAGATGTGTGGGGTGGCGAGAGGGTTCACCAGAGACAGAGTGGAGAGCAGCACAGGCATATCGATGGAAATACACTGCTGAGGGGAGTAGCGGGCGAGGCAGGAGAAGTCTGCTGCTCCATGTGTGAATCTCCCAGGCAGACATCAACTCGCGTCCCTGCTGCGCAGCTCCACAGCACAGTACCGAACTGCTGCGCCACCAGGGAGGCCCTTGTTTGGTAGCTTTTCTATTTCTGTGTCCTTAAGTGTCTGTCCCATGATTTCTGTTCTCATTTTGCTTTTATGTGCTGTGTTCAGATGTCCCTTGCTTCCTGAGCATTTATTTTTTCTTAATTTGTTTTTGTGGTTGGGGTTCCAGGGTTTTGATTCTGTATGTTTCTCTTCGTTGTTTACCTTGGTGAGAGGTGGGTGCGGGAGGAGAGTGTGGGACTTAAATGCTAGATCTCAATTTGAAGAGTAACGATGGTCACCTCTACTTCTTCTTCTTTATAGCCACAGGAAATTATAGTCAGGAATTTTGTTGCCCAAACTTCCCTTCCTACCTGCCTGCTGCTTTTTTCTACCACAAATCATAATCTATGAAGCTTGATCTCAAGGTGAGGGGAGCTAGCTATGGTTCGTAAGTCTCAAGCTCTGGGGCTGAGTTCATAGTGACAGACAGGAAGCCCATCAGCATGGCATTTTTTCATTGTCTGGCTATGGCCATAGGCCATTGTTGTCAACTCTTACCCACCACTGCCGCATTGCTTCTGAGGGAACAGGGCTGAAAGGTGTATGTGTCTGCTTGATGCCTTCCAAGCGATTAGTGAGTTATTCCACCTGGCCTTCTCTCTTCTTTTGGGCAACAACAGAGGATGACCTGGTTTCGTCTGGTATCTCTTTGACTTATTTTTGGAGGACTACAGTGCAAAGAGCTTTCTTTGTTTATACTGGTTCCCAAAGTCTGGGGCTAACTTGTGCCAGTGCGTGAGCAAAATTCCCTAGGGAAATTCACAGTGCACAGAATATCCCATTGTGCTTGGATAGATGATCCCCAGCCCATTCTCGGGAGTGTCTGTTCTCCCAATAATGATTCCATTTGCTCCCTCTCACTTCTTCCTTTCAGCAGTAATCAACTTTAGTTTGAGTTCTCCGTAGGAAAGTTCTAGGACTCATTAGGGAACTTTAGAGTCTTCCTTTAAGCAAATGTTATTTTTTTCATAGTTATTTGTAGGGAGAAGGTGATTTGAATATCTTTATTCCAACTTCCTGTGGGTGTAATTGCTGTCGATCACAGTCTATTCTTTGACTATCAATATCACAAAGTCTCCAAGATTACAGAGGAATGTAAATCACTCTGCCTTTTCATGGTAAGTGATGGAAATAACAAATATCAGGGTCTAAAACAACATATTATACATGAAATAACTTGTGTCTGTTTTGGGGAAATACGACCTGGATTTTCCCAATGCTTTTATTTGCCAACTCTATATGAATGTGACCCCTACTATCATGACGTGTATTTCCCTCTTCATTATTGACATACGAATATTGGAATGATGTATCTAGGGATATCCAAAAGGAATTGCTAAAATCTGATACAGAAAATGTCCTTTTTATATCACATCGGTCAGAATATAGTTATATCTGGCTGCTATAGAGTGGAGAAAATTATTATGCTGAGCAGTCATTTTCTCCAGTTCAAAGTTAAAACACATGGGAAAAGGATTGATTACCAAAATCTACTGTTAGAAGAGAGAGAAATAGTAGGAACTAGACAAAACCTGCTTTGTTCTTGCATGAACCTCAAAAATTTGTTATATTTCCATGGAGTGTTACATTAAAAAAAATACCTTTATCTTAAATTTTGGTAAGGAATCAAATCATTGCAATCTCACAGCCTGTATTACAGTGTGTAGACTCATGGAAATTATGATAGTCACTATTTTAAAACAAATTACTCAATTTTACTGTCTGCTAATTTGACTTCCCTTTTCAGGAACTGTTTATTTGGTGTGTTTGACATTGAGTTAAATCAGTATTAAAGTGAGAATTGTTGACAGCTGTGCAGGTTAGTTTTGAAGTAATAATTTGAAATGAATGGATTAAAAAAATAAGTTTACCTTTTTTTTGGATGTTGTTCTCAGGCTTGACAGTGCCATTTTGATTCTGATCAAGACTAAAAGCATTATGTTTTTTTAATATAAAAATTTAAAGTTCAGTTTTCTGAACATTGGACAAAGGGATAATATAGTGAGATAATAAAACCACCCTAACACTGAAAATGACAGAAAAAATAATAGTGAGAGACATTGCTGGGCTGTTTTTACTTGTGCACTATTATTCAACTCCGTTATCGTATCTCCAGGAAATCTATCTCTTCAACCTGTTAGTATACAATCGTATAAAATGGAAAAAGGTCAGGTTCTACTTTTTTGATACTTCATGATTTCTAAGAATCTTTAATAGCACAATGAATATAATATATCTCCAATAAGAGAGACACACTGATAGAATTTCCAAACCTATCTGTTCATAGGATTTCTTTCTTACACGACATATTGAAAAAAAAAAGTTTCTTGACTTCTGTTTTTTGGAAAGAGAAATATTTTTTTCTTATCCTTATCTTTATTTCTCACTATTTTAGTTGTAATTATGACCCCCATTATGCTCAGATTCTTACTAAAATCACTTAAACTTATGTGAATGTATTACACAATAGGTGCTAATTAAGTGCTTCACTGATATGGATATTTTCAGCCTATATCAAGGAAATCAGAAAGCCGTAGGGTAAACTCAGTGATGCAGATCATTATATATACTGGAGTATCATGATAGGTGATTTGCAGGGAGCTTAAAAGATCAGGGAAGAATGGAACATTGCCTGAAAGAATAGGTGTCAATGCTGGAGCCATATTATAGTGGATTTTACACATGATTTAAAGAAGCCAGAACTTCCTCTTGTGTGTCATTGAAAAATAGTATTGATGAGGTTTGGCAGGGAAATTAGCTTTCAACTTTGAAGATCATTCCTGTCACAATGTAAAACATGTACACAATTCTGTATATTTATGGGTACTTAACCAGCAAACAAATTTGCTGAAGGGTATTAACTTGGAGAAGCACTAGAATGTTTTGAGAAACAGGCTTGAGATTAAATTTGCCTGAATAATATTCAGTTGTGCACCTACATCTGTCACCATCCCCTACAGCATAACAAGAACTCACCACTCACTTCAGAACTAGTGTTTTGCTTGTGTGTCTGGGAAGTGCAATCACATGTCTGTATTTTAGTTGCACATGAAAACTAGGCACTAATGTTTTTTTTTAGATTCTGCCTTTTTAAGGAAGTACTTGCAATGTGAGATTCTATCAAAATGAAAAAAAATAGAAAAATATTTACTGCAAATGAAAGACACTACACTAAATAAGAAAAGTAATAGTCCAATCAAAAAAAGATGGCCAGGACTAATACAGTGATAGTCAATAAGATTCAGGTAGTGAGAGTGGCGAAAAGTCAAGAGGTAGAGTATACAATAGCCAGTAGGTCAGGAATGGTATGAATTGGAATATGGCTGTGACTCTTGATTTTAAAATACCAAATGATAGTAGATCTTTTACAAAAATAGGTGATACAAAGAAATGCAACCATAAATATGAGACACTCTGCAGGTGCGGGGGAGGAAGAGGAACCAAAACAGGGGAGAAAAGAGCACAAGGGACTATGGTGACGGTTTATGGGTGAATTGGTGGTGGGAAACCCACGGGGAATACACAATAATGTATAGGATATAAATCTAAAAAAATAAATTAGAAATAAACTTGTTTGTAGGATATTTAAAAGTAAAATACATAAACATAATGACATTTTTTGGAATATAAGTTTTACTTTAGATGTAATGAAATTGGGAATCATGAATAACCACTAAAATATTTATTATAATATTTGATTTATAAGTTGGATATCACATAGTATTCAGGGATGAATGGATTAAAAATTGAAAACACTGAAAATCAATGTGAAAGCATAGTTAATGGAAACCAACCTATAATAATCAAAAGTATTACAAATAGAAAAATTGTGAGTCCTGAATTTTTGATAATTCTGATGTTAGCCCAAACAGCATCTAAGATGAGCATGCATACTTAAAATTTCCAGGGAAACATATAAGAATCCTGCTGTTGGTATAACAAATTACCGCAAACCTGGTAGTTGGAAACAACACATTTATTTTCTCACTTTATCAAAACCGTCTCACCAACCTGAATTCAAGGAGTAAGCTAGATTATGTTTCCTCTTTAGGATGGAATTATATTGAGTTTCCAGCTCTGAGAGATTCCTGCATTTCTTGATATACCTTGATACATCTCCATCCATCTTCAACACTGATAAAAAAGTATTTTCAAATATGGTGGCCTAACATATAGTCTTCTGCCTCCCTCTTCCTCTTATAAAGACAAATTTAATTACATTCTACACATGTGTATAGTCCAACATAACTCTTGATTTGAATGATATTTGATTATTATATTTATCTGCAATCTTAATGCCCATGAAGTTATCTCATAAATGATGCAGTTTTCTATATAAATAAAATATTAAAATGCAAAGTACACCTTCAATTTTGATATTTAATTGCATTTCTAACATCTTACACTATTAATATTCATACTTCTTGCTCTTCCATACTAAGTAATAAAAAACTTGAAGTTCTATGATTTGATTATTTTAAACTAGCTTCTAGAATATTCACCATTTATTTCAAAATACTTTATAATATATATTATGGTATTATATAGATGTTATTTCAGTTTAAATATAACCCTGCATGCTAGATATAGGCTATGATGCCTAGAGCATTCTTCTTAAAGACTACGTGCTGCAGATGACTCCAATAAAGATCTTTTTTTAATCTGAATTGATCCAACGACCTACTCTTATAAAATTAACAGTGAATTTCATAAAATAGATTTTTATTGATAAAAATTATACTTCATCAGCCAGCATATAAATGTTTCAAACAAACTCCCTTTGATAAGATTAAATGCATTTCAGTCATGTGGCTAAACTACTTTGCAAAACATCTCACACATGGATAAGCAAGGAGTGAAAATCCGATGAGGGAGGTCAGTTTATGGTAATAGCATTAGAAGCTTGAGTCTTAAAATGTATTATGTCCAGCTACTGTTTTAGGTGACTATGTGATGTCAGCTTTTGCTATAAAATCCTGCCTGGCTCAGGAAAACTGAGGTTATATGCCTTATACAGGCTTTTTGTGTGTCCCCTGATCACTTGAAAGGACAGACTGTTTATTTGGACTGACGGATGGAACTGTTTTATATTTACTTACTATCAAATATAGGATTAAGAAATGTCTGCATAGGTGACAGGTAATTAGTTTTGGAATTTGCTTATATTATAATCTGTTGAGCAGTTGGTGTGAGAGTAGTTAATGTCTACTCACATCAAACTATTTTGTAGTCTGCAATGTATACGCAATCAGCATTGCAATACAAGTAAATTCTATAACATTCAACTCTTTCTCCTTCAGATGAAACAAAATGAATACCAATAGGAAAGGATCTGTGACAAAATTAAAGTTTGACTGGGTTAGAGAATATGAGTTTGATAGTGTCAGACAGTATAGTTGTATTTTTCCATACAGATTTATCTGAATATGAGAATAGCAAGTATAAGCAGGCACGCTCATCCTGATTCAAGGTGTTTTGAGTTTCAAACTTTGACTCTACCTCTCTTTTTTTCTCATTAGTTACCTCAATGTCTGTGTTTCCTTAAGGGTGTAAGCAAGCCTGACAGGAGTTGCAGAAGGTCTTCACCCCATGAGGAGATCAAATACATAGTGTTAGAACCAGGTGTAACTTGGGCATTGTTTCTGGAATACAGGGAGCTTTTTGCTTGCTCTTTATTTATTTATTTTTATTTTAAAGGACATACTTTTATTTCTAATATATTTACAACCGCTCTCATGTTGTCAATGTTATCTAATATCCCTAAGAGGCTGGTCAATAGGATGTAATCAAACATACTTCAAAAATACTGTCTCCAGACACAGTTTCTTTTCTTTTCTATTTTTTTTTCAAATAATTCTTGATTTTCCCCTTTCTTTCTTTTTTTTTAAAGATTTATTTATTTATGCATACAAGCTGGGGTTCAGGCCTGAGGTGTGGGGCGGTGAGAGGTTCACTAGAGACAGCGTGTGGAGCAGAACAGGCAAATGACCACATACACTTCTGAGGGGAGCAGTGGGCAAGGCAAGAGAGGTCTGCTGCGCCATGTGGGAATCTCCACACCAGGCATCGAACTCTTGCGCTGCTGACAGTTCAACTCGCTGCTCCACCAGAGAGGCCCATGTCTCCAGACACGGTTTTGTTTTTTTATCCGCTATAACTAACAAACTCAACTGGAGAATAAAAATGAAATAAATTTTGATTAGCTGCCTATTTTGTGTATCACATTCTACAGTCAATGAAGAGAGTACGAAGATTGATGAGACTATTTCCTCAAGTAGCTCACATGCATATTGGGGACATGAAGAATGTGTTTCATGTTAAAATATAAAAGAAAAAAAATTGTGACCAGTTTGTCGGTGTTTTCTCTGTACCATATATTTTGCTTCTTCCTTCAATGAAAGATAAGGGAAACATATTTCTTTCGGGAAGCATAAATATTTTTTCTATGATCCCCATTAAAGCAAAGAAACAATATCCTAACCCCTTGCTTTATTTGGTCCTTCAGTTTCTATTCCCTGACTCATCTTGTGTTGTACATAAAGTATCACCACACACCTTCCCTGGGATTTAAATTTCAAGTGACCCTTGTCTTTTATAGGGGAAGTCTCAGCAGCTAATGTGGTTATTATTCAATGTCTTTTCCCTGTCACACACCATATAACATGTCTTTATTTCCTTCTGCTCTTTGTTATGGTGCTGTACAGAATCCCCTTTATCTCTGTCATCTTTCCAAGAATCTATATTAAAATCTGGCGATGTTACAAATGATTACATTTATTCCTAATTCCTCTCTTTAGAAATACATAATTAGCTATAAACTTTTCTTGTAGACTTATGACAGAGTTTTATAAAGTGTATTGATCAAAATTACCGATAGAGCTTTTCATGTTTATTGAATGTGACTGGGAAATAAAGAATTAGCAATGACTTGCTCATTTATAGTAAAATATGTGGGGTTGCATTTTAAGATTGCAGATCCTAATCACTTGAAACACTTTACACCAAAAAAAAAAAAAAAGTACAGTGTTTCTCTAAACCTCTTTCTAAACCTGTAGGAAACTACAAAGTACAAGCACTTTAGAGCAGAGTAAGACCCTCTAAGAATGCCCAGTTTTCTCTGCCTATAGTTGACAATCATTGGAATCTTTTGAGCAGAAGTATAACGCAATCTGCTTCATGAGCTGAGAGTGGAAAAACAAAAATCAACAAAGTATCGCATTAACTCCTGATGAAAGTTAATAAAGTGGCCAAGAAAAGGTGATATCAATGAAAGTGATGGATTGTCAAATCATGGCATATTATGAAGGTTGAACTGACAGGGTAGTTGACAGACTGGATGAAAGGTCTGAGACAAAGATAAGAGCCATAAATAACTCCTAGGATTTGACCTGAACATCTAAGATGGGAAAATTGTGGATGGGGTTAGTGTAAAAGAAACGATGTGGTTTGTTTTGGGACATGTTAAATTAAATAAAACTATTGGTGTTTCAAGTGAGATTTGTTTAATCAACAGCTACATATGTGAATCTGACATTCAAGAAAATAATCTGAGCTGTGGTTATTCATTTCTAGAGTCTTTAGATATAGCTGTCATTCAAAGCATAGAGTGGAAAAAGGGAGTGACTGTAGATAGAGAAATTCAAGCTTAAACCAAAAGTTCATACATATTTAGAAGTCAGCATTATAAGAAGGAATCAGCAATAAGATCTGAGATCATTTCATGAGAGGCAGAAATTTATTGAATATATTACCCTGCCATTCATGTCATGAAAATGTTTCAAGAGCTAATAATCAGCTGTGTCAAATATTGTTAGTGGATTAAGTAAGAAGAGGATTCAGAATTGACAATTGGGTTTAGCAGCATAAAGGTAACTCTGACCTTGAGAGGAATGCATTCAGATTAAACAGAAGGGAACTCAGGCCTTATTGGCAGAGTGTAGTGGAAGAAACTCAATTCAGAGTCTGCCAACATCTCTTACAAACAGTTTCAATTAAAAAGGAAGCAAAGAAATGGAGCTATTCATGGAAAGAGATGTGATGTAAAAAGGTGTGTGTGTGTGTGTGTGTGTGTATACACATGTATACATATATACACACATATACATATATACACACACGTATGTATATATATATAATATTGGAATAAATATGTATATAAAATATTGGAAATATTTCATCATGCTTGTAATCAATGAGAATGAAAGTGGGAAAATATTAATACTTAGAGAAAAGCAAAAATGAGTACGACCTAAAAATAAGTGGTATTGAGTAAGAAATCCCTAGACAAAAGAGTGAATAAAGGGCCTAAATGTTTAGACATACATTAGTAGATAAATATGAGTTTGGCAATTACAAAAACACTCTTCTGATAGATGTTTTTCCCTCAAATAAAAAATAATTAACTGAAAAAACAAGATCAATGAAAAGAAACAGGAACATATTTATTCCTAAATACAAAAGCAGCTCTATGAAATTAAATAATTATTCTTATTAACTTTTTCACATTAAATTATAAATGCAATGCTTAATTTCAGAGAAAAACTCACAGTATACAAAGAGGAGTTGCATTAACAAACTATATTATTATAGAGTATAGCCCAACCTAATGAACGCATATGGAAAAAAGTAAATAAGGACAATGAACATATCTTTCCAAGATTTGGCAGCCAGTGAATTTAGAAACAACCTTACTATCAGGCCACAAAAGTTATACAAAATGTTGCTTTTGTCTGCTTGAATTTATTATAGAAATCAAGAAAATGAAGAATTAATTTACTCATATCTGAAAGCACATGGAGGGGCCTCCCTTGTGGCGCTACCAGTTAAATCTCAGCACTATGAAGCTATCAAGAGCCACTGCAGCACAAATACCATCCAGGGAGCTTCCCACATGGTGCAGCAGACCTCTCCTGCCTCGCCTGCTGCTCCCTTAACAGTGTATTTCAGTCAATTTGCCTATTCTGTTCCCCACTCTGTCTCTGATGAATCTTCTCACCACCCCATACTTCTGGTCTACACCCGAGTACTTGCGCATAAATAAATAAATCTTCTAAAAAATACAATAAATAAAATAAAAGCACATGGAATACTAGTGAATAGACTGGCAATTGGGATAACTTTTAAACTTAAAAATCTATCATACAGAAAAAGCAACTAAGAAACTGAAAAGCTTAGCAGAACATTTTACACTCAACCATACAGCAGAAACAACTGGTATTCAGGACCATCAAGTACTGCATGCTAAATCTCTTGATAAAGAAGTACCTTTTCATACATCTCTGAGTTATCTGGATCCCTAAAGTTGAAATTAATTTTCTTGCCTGAAACAAACCAAAATTCTCTGAGGAAGAAAATATCATTTTAGGCTTCAAATTATTTATGTGGATTTTATTTATTAATTTTTAAAGATAAATTTTATGTATTTATGAATAAAAGAACTGGGGTGTAGGTCAGAGGTGTTGGGTAGTGAGAGGATTCACCAGAGACAGAATGGGAAGCAGAACAGGCAGATCTACTGCTAAGGAGAGCAGCAGGCTAGACAGAGGTCTGGCGTGCCATGTGTAGGTCAGCAACCTGGCCAGGATCAAACTCACAGCACAGCAGTGACACCTATGAGACTTAACCCCTAGGCCACAGAGGGACCCCTGTGTAGATTTTTAAATACAATATCCAGCACACAATCAGAATTTATCAGGCACATAAGCAGTGAGGAAAACATGGCCACAAGCTAGCACTGCCAATGGGTATCAGATTCAGTCACACAGGGCTCCAGATATAGAAATTCTCCGTCACAGCATATTTTTGAACTATGCTATAATATTTGAGCAGAAAAAAAATGGATCTTAAAAGTTTCATCAAGAAATGTTTAAAGCTATATATTTTAAGCAGATTTAAAATAAAAAACAATAAAAATTCTAGACATAAAAATGATAGCTGAGTTTAACTTTCAAATAAATATATTAATTATGAAAGATCAGACAGCCAATTGAAGTAGAGACATGGAAACTATAAGAAAAATCAAATGGAAATACATACAAACAAAAAACAAAATAGGTAAAATGAAGCAAATTCTCAGTAAGCTCTTAAATAAATTTGACAATACTGAAGAATCAGTGAACTTGAAGACAGAAATTACTCACAGAAAAGTACAAAGAGTAAAAATAAATACACACACAAAAAAAACCTAAGAGCCACGAGAAAAGTTCAAATAATATAACATATGTCACAAGTCAAACGAAATGTAAGCAGTGATAATGACTGAGAATTTTCAAATATTAATGACAAACACAAAAATAACCCACGTTCACATAATTACACATAGACATTTCACATTCAATGGATAAAAGCTAAAGAAAAGGAAAAACAATCTCAAAGGTAGCAAGAATAAAAATATATGTTTCAGAAAAAAGAGAAGGAAATTATAGCAACTGTCTCACTGGAAAACATGCTGCTCTAAGACAATGGTGCAACATCATTAAAGTGATGAAAGAAAACTTGAGCCAGAATTCTATAATGTCTAATATGAAGAAAAAAAAAACAACTGTTGTTCAGGGTAACAAAAATTAGGAATCTGTGGTTAACACATCTATTCACAAGAAAAGTTAAGGAAAATTCTTCAAGCAGAAGTAATATATTTTCCTCTATTGCTTTTATATCCCTGTACTTTCCAGATCATTCTTGATATAGTCCAGTTATCAATTACTTTTGATGAGTTTTCCATTACTAAATAAAAGTGTTTAAAATAATCTAATCAGGAATGACTCATTGAAAACACACATAAATTCAATAATACAGTAAAACAATAATCTTGTGTGATAATTCATCAATCCATTAAAAATGTTTGTGCAGGGCCTCCCCGGTGGTGCGGTGGTTGGGCGCTGCGCTGTGGAGCTGTCAGCCGGCCACAAGAGATGCCGGTTCGACGCCCAGCCGGGTAGAGTCCCACATGGTATGGCGGACCTCTCCTGCCTCGCCCACTGCTCTTCTCAGCAGTGTGTTTCTGGTCTGCCTGTTCTACTTCCCACTCTGTCTCTGGTGGGCCCTCTTGCCGCCCCGCGCCTCTGGCCTGTACCCCAGCTTGAAAAAAAAAAAAAAGAAAAAAAATGTTTAAGCATTTGTTGCATAAGATTTGTTGTACCAGATAATTTCTTTATATTCCTTTATTTGTATATTTAGTTACTAAGTATTGTGTGTCAATAATATTCCAGTTTGTGTACCAGACAATTGTTTAAGAATTATATTATTGATACAGCATTTTTCTTGTCTATTTGGGTCATTAGATTCAGGTTGTTGGAAGATATTGATAAAAAAGAAAAAAGACAATTATAGGAATGGATATCCAATACAGCATAATAATATTTAAAGGTATATCCAAGTTTACAATGGTAAAGCCATTTTTACTTAAACTAATATTTTACCTTAATATATGATGCCATTACATTCTACTTTGTAGGTATTTGTTTTATTGCTCTAGCTGGTAACTGTAGTTGTGTGCATGTTTGTGATAAAATTTAGATTCACTCTCATATTAAGCTGGGGCTCACAGGTTCTACTATCTAATCATCTAAGAAACATACCTCTGCATTTTTACTTATATTGTTGATCCAATAGAGAACAACACTGGCTAAAGAACAAAATTTAAAATATCAGAGCAAAAACTTTTCCTCTAGTCCATTTTCTGTCAAAGGACTAGAAAAATAATAAATATATTATCCTTTGTAAGTAGACATGTTTGCTGTCTTAAATTCTTAATTGTACTTTTCTTACAATTTTAATATGTAGATACTATTTTTAGCTTGTGGGCTCTAATAAACAGGCATTCAACTTCATTTGGTTGCCAATCCCTGCCCTAAGTGCTGAGGTTAAGCATTTTGTAGAACCCACGTATGGAGTAAAATGTCACAGTGATCTAAGGAGAAAATTGGTATTGGGACCCACATGGATATCTGTGTGGATGCAAATCCAGCATGGATGGCACTGCCAGCCTAAGCAATCCTAATTCCATCTCCCCGAAGTAAACAGGGATTTAAAAATATCGGAAAATGAAATCCAAATTATGGGACGCCATGTTGTCATGGTCCAAGGCAGTCAAAGGGTAGTGTTGGATTTATGAAAGAACCAAATTAATTAATTCTAAGTTCATTAATTCATATAATGCAAAACAGTGTGTACAAAATGAAACAAGTTGGGTGAAATGTCTGTTCTTTTAACTTATTTTAGTTTTGTCAGAAATTTGTTATAAAATATAGATTTTCTTAGAACATGACACTTTCTGTTGTAACAAATACAGAAATTTAGCATTTTCATATCATTTAACATCATTAGTCCTGAAGATAGAATCTTTGCAGTCATACTGTGTCATATATGAATGGCACATATTTGTCAAGTATTTTTAAAAATGAATACCAGACATGAATAGTTAATTTTGGCAACAACAATTAGTTGAAGAAATAGTATAACTTATCAGTCAGCTCTTTTCAGGAAAAATGTTTGGTTTGGTTTGACCCAACTGAGACATAGTGAATGATGTTAAACAGGTGTTTTACAGTGTTCACCTACATGATCTGCCACAATTTGCTATATTTTACCCAGTGTCTCATTTATTAGAATTAGTTAACCTCAAGAAATATAAACAGTTATTCAAGTATTAATGAAATGTGATTGTTTAAAACTCAAGGATCATCTTTATTTTTTTAAAGATTTATTTATTTATGCATATTATTTACAAACCAGAGGCGTGGGGCGGCGAGAGGGTTCACCAGAGACAGAGCGGGGAGAACAGGAAGATCGATGAAAATACACTGCCAAGGGGAGCAGTGGGTGAGGCAAGAGAGGTCTGCCTTAAAATGTGGGAATCTCCCTGACCTGGTGTCGAACTCGCATCACTGCTGCCAACAGCTCCACAGCACAGCACTTAACCAATGTGCCACCAGGGAGGCCCCTCAAGTATTCTCTTTATATTAGAGCCACAGACTATTAAGCCAGATGAGTATTTTTGTATCTCCTGAAAAGAATGAAAATATTATGAGGACCATTTTAAAATCAGATAAATGTGGCCAGCTGAACTTTACATTGAACTAGAATAGGGAAAAGTAGGTCTTGGTAGGAGCATCACTGGGTTCACTCCTTGAAAAGAGCACTAAATGTCAGATACACCAAGAATGGTATGATTCTTCATATGTCAGTGTGATCACACATTTTAATGTATGAGTTTAACATTCTGTGTTGGTTTGTTGGCTTATTCAAAATGCACTGCCAAGCACTATTAAAAATAATGTAACTTCAGAATCGTGGACATATCTATTAGCAATGTGAAGGATTGCTATCTTTAATTTTTTTGTCTTTTCCAATTTTTATTGTATTAGAAATTCCTACATAGGAAATCTTGTGTGATTTTTTTTTATCAGTGAAAGTATTGATGAGTCTTTAAAGTAAATCATAAAAATACAAAAATAGTCTATATAATTAAAAATACACATGAAATATTACAATCTGTGACACCTAGGAATTTTCCATTTATTAATGTGACTTATTAAACAAAGCCATAAAGTTGAGTAAATCCCTGTAGAAGTACTAAAATGGAAGAAACTGTGAAAATAACTATTATATAAGTATAGATAAGATGATGACCTTTACTTTCAAACTAACCACAAGGTATGTATTTCCGGTGAATTCTATTATTCCTGAGATATTTTCAATCCTTGTATCTTCTTTCACCATTTCAGCAGGAAAGTGAATTGTGTAAGTCCCTAAAACCGCTATGCAAATTACTATATCTTGATAGGTTACTCTTTCTACACTGTATATTTTTTTTCAATTGTATCTAATTTCAAAGACTCGAAGTAACTGATTTAAGGTTATAAAACATGATTGCAACTGAACAGTCATGAGTATGAAATATCTTTCGGTCCTGGTACTCTTTAAACAAACATCACTTTAATTTCCTAAGTTCAGATTAATAATATTAATCTGAAAAAAAAAAGAAAAACATATTAATAGTAGCAAAAGCAGTAATAACATAAGTGCATTTTTCAAGGGGATCACAGTAAATAAAAACGTTATGTATATAAATGGCATATTTAATAATGTAACAGTAAGTGTTTATTATTACAGACTAAAAAGTATAGTCTCCTGTTTATGTGTCTTAGGGACATTACTCTATAGAAATGTCACTGCTAATTAGTTCTAGAAAAAAAAAAAGTGGCCTTCACTGCATTAGCTATTAAGTTTAGTTATAAAAATGAGTAATTACAATTGTTAGACTAATGGGCCTTTAAGTCCACAAAGAGGTCACTGTTGTAGAATATTCTTTCCTATGTGATCTATAATTTATAAGGATCAAAATATTGTGTGCTTATGGAATCTTCTGCTTTATTGCATCCATGAAATCTGAGCTATAGAATAAGACAAAATCCAAGTCAATCGTGATTAACAATCTTTGTTGTTAATATCCTGCTGTCATTGACTTGAATAGTGAGCAGTGTAAATAATTATGAAAGATATGGTTGTAAACCATCACTTAATGAAATCCAGAGGGGGGAAAGGAGCATAAGGTCTGGAAATACATATTGCAGTATACTTAAATTCTGTCAAAATTAGATAACATGCAAAATGCAGGAACATTAAATATTATGGAAAATGGAATAATCCTTCCATTAAAATTGTCCTGTTGTGAGGCAGAAAGGTCTATAAATGGCTATCAGGATGTCAGTTTTCTCATTATAAGTGTCATTAATCACTGTGCAAGGTGTAACTTAAATCTAAGACAATATGACAGTGATTGCTAAAAGCTGACAGAAGTGGGCTATAACATACTGTATTGGAAAGTAGTGGGGGAAATGAAGGTTGTTTTTGAAATGACAGGGAGATAATAACATTAAATATTAAACAAACAAAAGTGAATTTTCAATTCCCATATCATAAATGAATGTTTCCAGAGAATAGAAAATACATGATGAATGACTATTAATTATACAGATTCAGAATTAGAGATAACAATGTCTAGTCAGTTATGACCCTTTATCCCTCACACTAGGAAATAAACCAAGCAGTGTCATTAACATTGAAAACATTATTTGAAAAAACATAATCATTTTAAAGATGCTATATTATTGAAAACATGTATACATTTATTTTTCTTTTAGTTATATTTTGTTCCAATTTTTTTCTACTGAAAGGCTATGATTTTTTTATAAACGAACAATTATGTGAACTTTGTGAGTATAAAATCTAATTTTTTCAAAAGGATATGCTCTAGACTATTAGTAATTTTCACTGTGATAATTTATAGCATAGGTAATGAACATATTCCAATGGGGAAAATAAAGATTTTAACTTACTTTTCACATTCACAAGAGTCTGGCAATGAGGTGATTAGTTGAATAATACCTCAGATATGAAGTTATATTTGAAATGACATTTAGGAAAATGGTGCTTTTTATGAACATTTAAGAGAAAAGTAGAATGAAGGCCTTCCTGGTGGTGCAATGGGTTAAGTCTCAGCCTATGAAGCTGTCTGCAGCCACTGAAGAATGAGTTTGATCCCCAGCCAGGGAGCTTCTCACATGGCACAGCAGACATCTCTTGCCTCACCCACTGCTCCCCTAAGCAGTGTATTTCAGTTGATTTGCCTGTTCTGCTCCCCGCTTTGTCTCCCGTCAATTCTCTCACTACCCCACACCTCTGGCCTACACCCCAGTTCTTGTATGCATAAATAAATAAATCTTTAAACAAAAGCAGACTAAGGAAAATTATTTACAGAATGAGAAACCCATAAAACTACAAAAATCATCTAATTTGATGAGGAAAATTCTGCCAGTTTTGCTTTTTTTTTTTTTAACCCTGTTCTTATATTTTAGAAATCCATCTTTCCAGCTACATTTGAAAATGTATTGTCCAGATCTTGATGCTAAGTGAAGTAAGCCATAAAGTGAAAGACAGGGCCCCCTTGGTGGTGAAAGGATTAAAGTATCAGCACTATCAAGCTATCACTAGCCACTGCAGCAGGAGTTCAATCCCAGGACAGGGAGCTGACCCACATGGCCCAGCAGACCACTCCTGTCTCAGCCACTGTTCCCCTTAACAGTGTATTTCAGTATATCTGCCTGTTCTGCCCCCCTATCTGTTGCTGGTGAATTATCTCACCCTCTTACACCTCTAGCCTACACCCCAGCTCTTGTATGCATAAACAAATAAAATAAATCTTTTTTTATAAATATATGTTTTTATTGTTATTTATGTCTTTTACATTTGGTATTACCCTTGGGTAGCCCACCACCAATTCACCCATGATCTATCTCCATGGTCCCTTGTGTTCTTTTCTATTCCATTTTGTGCCCTTTTCCTCCCCTCCCACCTCCCCTTCCCACCCACTGATTGTCTCTCTCCTATTTGGTTTCCCTATAGTCCTGTTATAAGTGAAACCATTTGATATTTTTCTCTTTCTTTCTGGCCTATTTCACTGAGTGTGATCCCCTCTAATTCCATCCATGTCGCTGCAAATTGCATGTGTTTATCTTCTTTGAATGCTGAA